>SKCR01043491.1:0-48143 GCA_019454045.1 Zanthoxylum bungeanum | reverse complement strand
CCTAGCCACCCTAGGATCCACCCATTCCTCAAAAGTAGCTGACAACTGAAACCTCGTGAAAGGTTATATCTCCAAGGCAGCCACGGCATTATCTAACTCAGCCAGGATAGTAACAATTTCTCCCTCATACGGGAACTTGATCATCTGATGTAAAGTGGAAGGCACGCCCCCAAGTTTGTGAAACCAAGGCCTTCCCAACAATAAGGCGAAAGCAGCCGGGATGTCCTGTACTGTGAACTCAACCTCATCTTCAATCGGTCCTACCTTGACCATAGCTACAAAGGTGCCCTCAACTCCCCTTTTACTGTCATCATAAGCCTTAATAGTCATACTGGAGGGGTCCAAGTCTGTTGCTTTCATACCCAATCTTGCCAGAATTTTCAGCGGGCACACATTGATGGACGAACCGTCATCCACCATTACACACGAAGTTCTCTTGCCCCTCACCTCGGCCCTGATAAATAGAGGCCTGTTATGATTCCTCCCCTCTGCTGGGAGTTCATCCTCAGAAAAAGATATATGCAAAGCTTCCTTCTGAACCGACCCAACAAACATTGTGGGGTTGGTGTCTTCCGGTACCATAATCTTGCTCAAAGCCTCAACCATGGCTTGCCTATGCTCCCGAGATGCACATAACAGTTCCCAGATACTCACTTGTGCTCTAGTCTTCCTCAATTGCCTCTGCACTAAATCCCTCTCAGTATTTTCTACAGTCTCGACCACTTCTCTACCATCTGTCAAAACTTTTTTACCCTTATCTGCCATATCATTGTAAAAATGACCACTGCGCGTCATCCCCTTACTTCTTCCTCGTCACTGCTAGAGAAATCAAGCCAAAAGTTTTTCCCTGCTCAGTCTCATCTTCACTAGTACTATCCCAGATTCCCAGGCAAAAGGCTTGAGGGTGAAAGGATTTTAGGACAAGGTCTTCTGGGAGGCCAGAATTGATCATATAGGCTGGTGGTGGTACGGCACAGTAATTGGGTATTGGGTAAGGGGTTTTGTGTGTGTGTCAGGCTGTTCTGTTTCTGGGTCAGGTATTTCTTGGAGTCTATCAGGTCTTGGATTTCATGGCGGAGTCGGGCGCAATTGTCAGTGTCATGGCCCTTTTGTTGGTGAAAGTGACAGTAAAGGCTTAGGTTATAATGTGATGGTAGGGGAATGGTTAATGGTTTGCTTCCAAGGGTTTTAAGAGCCCTTGCCTCTTCAGTTTCTCTAGCACCTTTGACAGAGGTCTTCCCAAGTTGGAAAATCTCCGGTTCCGGATAGCGGCAATCTCAACAGAAACGGGCTTTGTTCCCGATGTTCCCCCAATGGGCCTCCTGTTCAGACCATAGAATTTCTATTCTCGGCCTCTTCTTCCTCAATATCCATGACAGTTTCCCTCAACTGCCGAAAGTCTGCAATCATGAAGGTCATCATCCTCAACTTGCTGTAAATGGAGGGCTTGGTGCCCTTGATAATCATCTTAATCTGATCCTTCTCCGAAGGCCTAGTCTGCATCTTCAACAACTGACCCCTCCACCGGTCCACATACTCCTTAAAACTCTCCTCCGATTTCTGCTTAACATTCTCTAGATCACAGAGTGACAGATCAATCTCTAGGTCAGTGACATACTTCTTCAGGAAGGCATCAGCCAACTCCCTCCAATCTTCCTTCACTTTCTTCTCCAAACTGTGGTACCACACCACGGGAGCTCCCTCGAGCGACATTCCAAACATTTTCTGCACTTGGCGCTGAGATAAGCCAACTGAACTCATGACTGATACAAACTGCCGGAGATGCACCCTTGGATCCCTATTCCCGTTAAACTTAGCCATATCAGGCATCTTGAACTGTGTCGGCAACTGTTCCTCGAAAGTCAGTGTGTCATAATCCAGCAAGTCCTCATTCTTACCCCTCATCTTGCGGGTAACTGACTCAACCTGATCCCGAAGTTTCTGTAACTCTGGCTGAGACCCAGATACTCTGCCTGCTGCATATTGTGCCATATCATCATCAAAAGTGGGGATATCATCCCCCAATCTGTTCGGAGGTTCCTCTTGCCTCACATCCCCGGAATTAACCCCGGCATGAGACCCAGCTATACCAGCCATAGCAGTAGTCAAAGCTTGCAACTGTTTAGTGACATTGGCGAGACCGTTCTCTAACTGATCCATACGGGATACCTCATTACCAGATTAACTCATGACTGTTACTGTTCTTTTAATGAGCCTTGTTCATTCTCTAACCCAAACGGTATCTATGATGTCTTTTTGAGACATATAGGGTGTTAACATGATATATGTATGCATGAGGTGCATGAGATACATGTAACATATATAACATACTACATCAACTAAAATTCTCAAACAAATCGGCCCGTTATCATTTCAGAAACTTTTGGGCTAACTGTCATAGGAGTGAACTCGTCCCAGTTTAAATGGCCCAACAAGTTCACATCTCATGGCAAGGAGCTCAACTAAATCCAAATGGTAATGTTTCGAACACAAGCACAAAGTGGCCCACCAACACTTAGAAGCCTTTGGCCCGATCGTCATAAAATATGTTCTTGTCCTAGTTTAAATGGCCCAACAAGACCATATCCCATGACAAATGGTCCAAATGGATCCAAACGGCGATGTTCCCAAAAATAAACATAAAAGAAAGATAATGCAAACACAAAACAATAATTTCTACAGAATGGCCCATCAATAATTTAGAAGCTTTGGGTCCAATGGTCATAAGGTACGAACTCGCCCCAGTTTAAATGGCCCAGCAAGTCCGTATTTCTGACAATGGTCCAACTGCATCCAAATGAGGATGGTCCACAAGCTCATACTCAAGGAAATAATTGTTACTTTAACCATACAATCCCGGTCTATAGGTGGGTTCGCAGGAGTGTAGATAAAGGCTCTCATTGGCGAAGGATGGCCCACAACTAGGTCTCCCCAATCAAGGGTTCGAGCAACCAAGTGAGCGCATTCTTTTTTTATACACTAAGGTACGTGCCAATGAGTTATGGTGTGTGACTGACTGTCAAATGGATTTCTCGTTGTAGATTCCCTAGAGGGAAGGTGGAGCGAGGCTCACTTAAATACCCAAGCCTCTTAGGCTCCGATCGCTTGGTGCCAGGAATAAACAACGAGTCCTCCAAATTAGTCCATCACAATAGGCTACGAGTAGATGGCTATATAGGTGCCTTCACAGCTTTTCCTTCTAGAAAGGTAGTGAATGAAGGAAGACACCAAACCATTACCTTGCCTCAAAAATGCCTATAATTAAACCCCATTTCATCCACTATAGACACGATCAATTAAAACATAAATCCAAACATTACAAAAGACAATATTTCGGGGCCGATTCTCTATCCCCAGTGGAGTCGCAAGACTGTGGGACACAAAAACTGGACGACGCATGCTGTCCCGGGCTCGCGGTCCGGTTGGGAGTACGAAGTAGCCACGGGGGACTAAACCGGAGAATAATGGAGTCGCCACCCGGTGCGAACCGGGAAAATGAGATTTAAGGCCGCACTCACCCCTCGCAAGGGAAGACTTCAAACCGTTGGGTTCAGAATAGTCCCTTACTTATGTCACTTGTAATGAAAGGATTTGTGTAATAATTTAATCAAACTTAAGTAACACTTATTTCCAAGAGTATCATGCTTCTAAGTTCACATGCACAAAAATAAAAAAACTTACACCAAAATTTGCATATATTTCACATCTAAGATTGCATGCTTGAAAGTACATCAAAGTAGCAACGAACATACAACTTCATTGGCATATTGTATTCATGGAAACACAAGCTAACACAAACCACACAAGCACACATAAAGGCGAATCAAATTATGGCGAACATGTGATTTCATAGACATATCATAAACAAATAGCTATTACATGTCCATGCACAAATAAAAGAGTCAACTAAGTATATAATGCAAAACGACACTTAAGGATGCAATTAGGCATTAAAGTGAGCGTGCTATGACGTGATGCAAAAGAAGATAACTAATATGGACATAAACACACATGTGAGCACTTTTCCAAGTGGTACGTGGAACTGTATCCCAAGTACAGACCGCACTACCGTCCATTCGGAATCGGCTACGAAATATATGTCTGGGTTTCCATCCGATATACCACAAGAAATAATACTCAAATGCTATCATGACATGGATTTATGAATTGTAATACGTTAAACACATTGTACTCATACATGTGAGGAATACAGATGAATGATACCTACACAATCTTGCGTAACACAGAGAAGCAATCAGATTCATCATACGAAGGGATAGCTACTAGGAACAGTTATGTATGAAATCTGATGAAAATGACTCAGTTCAGTGGGTGCGCGTTCGCGTAGCGTTCGAGAACGTGTTCGAACGATAAACAGAAGGTTCGCGTTCGTATAGCGTTCGAGAACACGTTCGAACGGAGCCAAACCTGATGTATGAAACACTAAAAAAAATACGTGCGCGTTCGCGTGGCGTTTGAGAACGCGTTCGAACGGTAAACAGAAGGTTCACGTTCGTGTGGCGTTCCAGAACTCGTTCGAACGGAACCAGACCTGATGCATGAAACACATTCATAGACAAAAAAATCCACAATGTGGGACCTCACGTATCCGATTGAACTCATCTCGCATCCAATCGAGTATACACCAATCGGTGCAGCAAAGCATCGTGGTAAAGGGTTTTAACCCCTCCAAATATGGGACCTTTCATCGCGCTTACTAAGCCCATGTGCTCAATTAAATCATGCATACAAAGAATTAAAAACAATAATATCAAACTCAGTATGCCCGATTGAACTTATCTTGCATTCAACCGAACACACATCAACCGGTGCGGAAAAACATCGTGGTAAAGGATTTTAACCCCTCCAAATAGGGGACCTTTCATCGCACTTACTAAGCCCATGCGCTCGATTGAATCATGCATACAAAGAATTAAAAACAATAATATCAAACTTAGTATGCCCGATTGAACGTATCTTGCATTCAACCGAAAACACATCAACCGGTGCGGTAAAACATCGTGGTAAAGGATTTTAACCCCTCCAAATAGGGGACCTTTCATCGCACTTACTAAGCCCATGCGCTCGATTGAATCATGCATACAAAGAATTAAAAACAATAATATCAAACTTAGTATGCCCGATTTGAACGTATCTTGCATTCAACCTAACACACATCAACCGGTGCGGCAAAGCATCGTGGTAACGGATTTTAACCCCTCCAAATAGGGGACCTTTCATCGCACTTACTAAGCCCATGCGCTCGATTGAATCATTCATACAAAGAATTAAAAACAATAATATCAAACTTAGTATGCCCTATTGAACATACCTTGCATTCAACCGAACACACATCAACCGGCGCGGCAAAGCATCGTGGTAAATGATTTTAACCCCTCCAAGTAGGGGACCTTTCATCGCACTTACTAAGCCCATGCGCTCGATTGAATCACGCAAACAAAAGTAACATGCAGAATTCAAATGACGAAAAATAAATAAATCAAAGCAATATAAGATAAAAGAAAATGTCATTTACTCAAGCGGTACGTGGAGTTGTATCCCGAGTACAGATCATACTACCGTCCATTCGGAATCGGCTATGAAATTTATGTCCGGGTTCCATCTGATATACCGCGAGAGTTGACACATCTTTCGTTTTATTCCAAAGCCACAACATACCATATCTCATAATCCATGCATATTTATCTACTCAAGGGCCACAACATGCATTTCAACATAACAATCATGCAAGCAATATTCAATAAATAATACAAATAAAACAGAAAATGAATGTGGAAAATACCCTCAGGTCTAACCTTTATTGTCAACTTTCGAACTCGCGTTTCACGGCCGTCGGAAGGGCTATCACACCGCTACTTCTCCGGTTCACTGGTTTAGCATATTGGCTCACTGTTTTGCTATTTTGCTTGCTGTTTGGCCTCCGTTTTGTTGTTGTTTGGCCTCCACTTTGCTACTGTTTCCTCTGTATTTCTGCTTGCTGTTCAGGTCACTGTTTTGGTGTTTTAATGGACTGTTTTGGGTGTTTTTTGAAGGCTTTAAGTGCAGTTTTTTAGTTACTATTTTAAGGATTAAAAGTACAGTTTTTTTAGTTACTGGTTTAGGTGATTTAGGGGCTGTTTTGGGGTATTTTTTCTGCTGTTTTAAGGTGATTTCGGGCTACTGTTTTAAGGTCGTTTTGCTGCTGTTTTGGGCGTGTATGGCTACTGTTTTTGGCGTTTTTCTTTTGGGGGTGATTTAGGTTGCTAAATGGAAGTATGATTTTTGGTGATTAGGGGAAGGAAATGAAGAGAATTTTTGTGTTATTTCTTTGTAGTATGTGTGAACTTGAGAGAATGGAGAGTGGAAAAAAATTTTGGCTTCTTTTGCTTGTGAAAAACGTGAACTAGAGAGAGGAGGAGAGGCTTTGGGTGGTGGTTGTTTATATAGAGAATGGCTAGGGATTCACCTTGTCTCACAAGGAATAGGATTTTGGTTTCTAATTTAGGCTTCTCAAGAATGGCATACACAAGATTGAGGGGGGACAAAATATTATAAATTAGGAAGTTACAAGATTAGATTGGTGTTGATTAGGAAGTCAAATATTTTAGATTGGTAAATATATTATTTAGTTAGGAATGATTATATTTGATTAGTTTATATTAGGCCTATACTTATTTTATGTTTGGTAAATATTTTATTTATTTATTTAATTTAATTAATATTTATTTAGTTAATGTTTTAATTTAATTAATAACTATTTAATTTGGGGTGTGTATTAAAGGCTTTGGGCGTGTGGGCCTTGATTAGGTGGGTGGGCTTGGCTAGGTGTTTTGATGTTGTGTGCGGGCTTGGTTAGGTGTTTGGGCTAAACTTGTGTGGGTTAGATGGGTGTGGGTCGAGCATAATTTTTTAAAACGGAAAACCAACAAGTAACCCGAAGCTAAACCAGTGAACTTAATCCGAATATGAGTCAATTCTTGACTCCTCCATTTCGACGTCTATTTCCCGCGGCTTCCGCGACTTAAAAGGTAGTGCCTCCAACTGAGACTCATCATCGGGTTTCACATGCAAAAATGCAATGCCTACAATAGGAATATGGTTCAATTAGGTTATACTGGGTATTTGCGTCTGACCATCGGAAGAGGCTTTCGCATATCATCGTGTTCGAGGTTAGCAAATTAATTTATTACACATAAATAAGAGAATCAATTCATCTTTATAATAATATTGTGTGGAGTCACGACCCTAGATCCTTGAGTCTTTTATTTTACTTAGTATTTTCTTTTGAGTCTGTTTTTATTTTATTTTGCAAAACCACATTCAACCAACCAAAAGCAATCAATTCCCTCTCATTATAATTAGATACCTGTAAATAAATAGTATCAATAATTAATAACAACAGTAGGAATTAAGTCCTCGTGGGATCGATATTTTTATACTACTTGAACGATACGTGCGCTTGCGTTATACGTGTGTGTTTACGCCGGTCAAGTTTTTGGCGCCGTTGCCAGGGACTTATTTTTCTTGAGTTATTAATTTTGAAGCTATCCAATTTACTTGTATATAATTTTCTTTATTTTTATCTGTAATTTTTATTTCTTTCTTTTATTTCAGGTGGTTGAAAAATGGAACACTACTAGGAGATTGAGAGATTATGAACTTTACAAGAAGATACACCCCACATCTGGGAACAACAGTCCGGTTTTCTGAGGCCTGTTGTCCAGACCAACAAATATCACTGGATGCCAGAACCAAGCAATTCTACATTTGCTCAACAGAACGAAATGGGGAGATGTGTAATATGTGATGGTAACCACCCGAGCGATCAATGTATATATATTTCAGAGAGGCAGAATTATTGGAATCATTCGAGGTACGAAGAGACATCACATTTTCCATCTTATCCACCATCTACCTACGATCTTCATCAACAATCAGAACCATCAGAAGAAGATCAGATGATTGACACGCTCAAAGATTGGTTCAAGAAACGAGACGAAGAGTTAGATACGATGCTTGAAACATGCCAAAATCAATTCGAAAGTATTCAAAGACAATCAACATCCATTCAGAATATGACAGATCAAATGAGGCAATCAACAGAGAACCAGAGCTACATACCTCAAGAACCATTTTCAGATAACACTGATGAAGCCTTCGAGTACCAATCATTTCACAATGACACCTTAACAGAGGAAGAGACTGAGCAGTATCAACAACCAGAGGTATCAGTTCAGGAGCCCGAACCAGTAAAGTCTCGATTTGATTTTTATTATTCTGACTCTGATGATGATGAAACTGAGCTATTTGTACCAACTACACCAACAACGGAGGATCAAACTTTTAATCCTCAGAATGAAGATCTTGGAGCATACTTTACCATGATGTTTGAAGAAGATCTATCTGAGCCAACCATTCCAGTCATATCAGAGGATGAAGACCTAATGTCAGAAACATCTTTACATCATCAGGTTGACAATTTTGAAGCATGTATTTCACAGATGACAGATGAAGAGCTGAATGCAGAAATTTTCAAATACATCTGTGAAGAAAAGGTGGAGCAAGAAGCAGAGCAAATTGAGCAGCAAATGTCTGACCTTAATAAAGATCCAGAGCATTCAAGAGAAACATCGCTGTTTTGGGGAGTACAAATCAAAGATATCGCCCATAAGATTGACAGAATGGAACTCTCATTCAAAGTCAAGCACCATACGAGACCTCCTGATTTTCTTTCTTTCTTTGCAGGAACCACTAGAGCAATAAGGAGAAAAAAGGTGGCACGAGCACTGAATGAGACAAAACTATTTTTGCCCCTTTACCATTGGAAGAGACCCTTGAAAAGCAACACTCACGGGATTGTCTTTAATCGGACATCCAAAACGACGTTGAAACCTCCTTAACAGATGAATTTCAGTCACGTCTGGTTGAAGACGTAAAATTTAGCGCTAGCAGAGAGGCAACCCATGCAATTTGTTGTAATTTCTGTTTTCATATTTTGTGTATACATGTTGTAGAGTTTTTAATTTTGTGTGTTATTTTTAGGGAAAAGCACAAATGGAGCATTTTAAGACAGAAAGAATGGTGTTTGGCAATCACAAAGATGAGAACTAATTCATTAGCAATGGCTGAGTAAAGAATGAAATCTTAAGATGCATCCTAATAGATTTATATACCAAACAAGTGGCGTATTGCGAAACCATAAGTATAGTACTTATAAATCTCGCATGAGAACAATATGATTGTTGCTCACCATGCGGTTTTCCAAAGAGGAATACCGATATGCAGTGGTCAGTGGGAGGATAGTGATACTCGATGAAAATCAGAGTAATACTATTCAAGGCACGAAGTCCATAATGGAACACAAATAGTTCATCAAGGATGAAACTAAACCATTAATCTTCAAATACACAAGAACCGCGTAGATCGGAGAGAATCAGAAAACAACCTGGGGTATGGGTTTCTGAAGTAACCCCTTAAAGATGTAAATCTTATGGAGGTATATCAACCGACTACGTACGAGGAAGTGATACAAGGTATCAACTCCCTTTTATGGCAAAGTGCCATGAGTCCGAAATGGATTCCATGTATAACAACTATGTTTGGATACTAGTTGTTGTACCGTAAGGCATTGTGCCTATTGGTACTGTAAACGTCTTCAAGGAAGACATACATGGATGGCAACATACCAACGTACAAAGCTAGGCTTGTGACGGAAAGGTATCGTTATCAACGTTATGTTAATAACGGTTCAACCTTTTACCTGTTGCCATAGTAAATCCATTTTGATGATGCTTATTGATACTGCATATTTCATTTATGAAATGTGTCAGTTAAAGATCAAAATCGCCTTCCTGAAAAGGAAACCTTTTTGAGGATGCTTACAACATCCTGACGATTTTGTATAACCGACAAACAAGGTTTGCGGGTTATTCGATCCATGTTTGGATTGAAGCAAGCATAAGGTTCTTGGAACTGACGTTTTGAAATAATCATAATGGTTTATCATTTGACTCAAAACGAAATAATTCTTGTGTATATAAGGAGGTTAGTGGGAGCGCACTGACAGTGAAATTCCCATAAAGCAATTGGTGAAAGCTTGGCTTTCATAGATATTCTCCGTAGATTTCTGGGGAGTAACAACCTTTATTCAAGGAATAAAGATCTACTGGGATAGATTTGGAGTTGTTAACACTCTCTGGGAAATTGTACATTTAAAATGTACTTGATATGGTGTCTCATACGCTTTGAGCATATGGAGTCACAATCAGGACAATCCAAGTGATAGTCACTGGATTGAAGTTAAGGACATCTATTAGTATCTTAGAGAACTAAAGATGTTGTCTAAAACAATGGAGAAGGAGAACTTGAAGTGACTGGGATCACTGCTGCAAGTTTCCAAACAGTTTAATACTACGGTACTATAAAGTTTGAAAAACGGGACAGTGAGCTGGAAATCTTCCGAGCAAGATACTGTTGCCGAATAAACAACAAATGCGGATTATTGCTGCAGCTGAGGCAGCAATAGAAGCCATTTGGGTCGATAATAAATCTAATTAGATTAGATATAGTTCTGTTAGCAGCTGAGCTAGGCGTCAGCACAAGGCTAAGGAATTAAAGGTCTCATCAACGATCCAGATAAATACTTCTATATTCATCTGATTCGTTCGGATCATACATCGTGGCGATGTGATGATCGTATAAATCGCGTCAGACGATAATCATGGAAATCCGCTGACGAAAACATTTCCTCAGCAATTTGAGCCAATAGTACATAGTTCGGGTGTAAGACACTCGAGTGACTGGCTATGTGCCAAGTGGGAGATTGTTGGATAATATGACCCATAGCGTCATTATTTGTGCAGATCATAGTGATGTTGTACAAATTAACTATGTGACAAGGAAATTGCACTCTCATCATTTGTGATTAGATCACCTTAGATATATAAATGAAGAGAGGTCCATATGATTAGTTCCTGGATTGAGATGATATGAGACAGTATCAGTCCACGAAGGATTAATCATTAAATATCCCTAGTCGTAGTATTATCGAGACTGGACATCGATAATGCGGAATAGGCTAGTATTGCACTTGTGCGCGTTGTGAGGGCACAACAGCATAGTTCTCATATATTTGGGTATTGGATACTCATGCAAGTGCGATATGAGGTTGTGTTTCACCGATGGTACGGGAAACAGCTTCGCTCTGGATAGACCCCTCGGAATCCCATTGGTATTATGACTATGTGTCTATGGGAATCCGACATCAGGGTAGGTGTATTTGGTCTTAACCTGAGACTTGCACCGATAATGCTTACGACAATCAATATACTTTAGTTGAGGTCGTCTAGGACTCTAACCGGTTCTTTGTACGCCGAAGCTGAGTATATTGAGAATCGTAGAGTATTGGGTGTGATGTCAAGACGGAAGTATCACTCCAGTCATAGTGGAGATGATGTCACGCAGGATACGGTATTAGTACTCTGAGGTGTTGCAGCCATCGGGATATTATGACAAGGTCATGTATATCCGATTATAGAGACTAGTTACCAGACATCCGACATGTGCTTCGTACGGGGCAGACACTTATCCAGCCCCAGGCCTAGCACGTGACAATCTGGTACTGGGCCGATATGCACAATACTACTGTATACTACGCCTGATACAGATCTATATATTCCTGTAAGAATATTTCCGGAGAATTGGGTAGGCATGGCGTTTTGCTAGAAGCCAACCTTGTCTTGTGAATCGGTAAAACGTAGTACTTGGTACTTACGTGTTCGGATAGTCCGACGACCGTATTTACTGCCAACATATCCGGGGATCTCATGGGTCGCTTCCCAATGATACACCGATGACGTATGACTCGCACTCATAATTAATCTGGGATTAATTTGATGAGAGAGAAAATTAATCTGGGATTAATTACGGAGATATTTTATCTAGGATAAAATATTGTCTAAAGAGAGAAAACGATTGATTTAGAATTAATCGGGTAAATTGATATATTTGATATATCAATCGTAATTGGATTTCGACGCGAAATTGAAATTGGATTTTAATTCGGGCGAACGAATTAATTTAGAATTAATTCGTTAGTGACGTGAATAGTGAATTCGGTAGGCGTAATCATTTAATTGCGACGCAACGGAAAATTCGCTATTTAGGAATTAGCGAACCCGAGCCCGAGAGTGATTGCGAGCGCATTCGTATTTCGAATTCGAGTGCGGCACGCAAGTCACATCAAGCGTCAAATCATTCGTCACATCAAGCGTCAAATCAAATGTCACTTTGAGTGATGTGACAACTTGTCACTTGATTGAATGAAAGATGTGACTTGATGTGAGTTAGTGGAGTGGTTGGAATGTTTGGTAAATGAATTGATTTTAGAAATCAATTAAATGATTTACACCATTTGACTTTTGGAAAATTAATTGGTAAATCATTAATATGTTTTGGAAAATATATAAACCAAACATTTACACTTTTCTAATCCAACTAACACATAATCTTCATCTCTTTTTCTCTCCCAAAAGCTCACGCACAAGGCAGTGAACTGCCACTGCTTGGGCGAAAATGGTGAGCCAATTTTGAGGATTTTGTGGCAAAATCCAAGTGCTAGCACACTCCTAGGAGACATACGAAGGTGTTAGGGAAACTCACCCACGAGCCGGGAATCGTTCGACGAAGATTCGAAGCTCAAAAAGTGAACCAAAAGTGAAAAACGTGAGGCAGTGGACTGGTCACTGCAGTTGCGTTTTTGGAGGAGCAAAATCAATTTTTTCTTCACCAAATCGTCTCGACCGATCAATGTAAGTATTCTGCAACTTCTTTGATATGTATTTCACACTTTATCATGCTTGTTTGATGATCTTGGGACCTAGAATAAAACCAACATTAATTGCAATAGAAAACTCTTGGAGAGTTAATGGCTAAGCTCAATGAGCCAAAGCCAAAGTTTGCAATAAGGCAAGAAGCGCAAGGCGCATCTTACTTCGATATTCTAGAAGGCCAAGGCTTGGCCAAAGGCTTCTGGGATATAGAAAAGGGCAAAGGCAAATCATTATAATCTTCTAGGAAGATAAATGACATATCCCAAGATGTCTGTCTAAACTGTGGCAAACGGGATCACTGAAGTGTGACTGCCGTATGGACAAGGCAGAAATGAAGGAAGTGACGACGGTGCAAGGCTCCGGCTTCAAAGATGATTGTCATAAATATGTTCGCTACCAGTATTAAAATTGGATTTTAGATACTAAATAGTGGTACATAAATATATGTACTGATTTGCAAAATCTGCTATGAGCAGGATACTGACTTCAGATGAGATTAATCTGCGAATTAGAAACCGGATGACAGTCGCTGTTTTAACCATAGATACCTAAGTTTAGGAACTACCCTTTGGGTGTGTACTTAAATTAGGAAACTGTTAAAATATAACTAGTTTGACTAGAAACATTATCTCTATATCGAGTATAACTCGTTGCGAGTATGCCTTTATATTCTAGAACACTAAAGTGTTTTATTTTATAAAGAAGATATTGAGATAAACACATTAGATGTGAATAACAGTATTTATATTTTGAATATAAATAAATCTCAAACATATAACATGACAAACAAGTAGCTCAAACTGATTTGATCAGATGAGACTTATTTGTGGCAGTGTTGTGTGGGACACATTAAACAAGACTCGTATATCCACACTTTCGAAGAGTGGATACTAGGACGGATTTGATTCCATTCAAATGAAGTCTACGAATCTAGTTTATTAGGGAAAGTGCCTAAAACACCTTTTACTTGGTAAAAGTGTAATTGCCACCAATCTGTTAGCCCTCGTTCGTAGTGATATAAGTGGGCCCATATCTAGCTAGGCTAGATGTGGAAATGCATGTTTGGTGACCTTTACGAATGTGGCATCGCGTTATGGTTATGTGTTTCTTTTAAAACACAAATCAGAAACTTTTAGAGTTTCGACACGAAATAGACGAACAGATTGGCTAAAGTATAATACCATCACGGTTAGACCATTATGAAAATACTTAAGCAGTAAGTTTCTCAAATACTTGAAAGAGTATAGTATTCTTTCAATGAGGACTCCTCCTGGAACATGTCAATTTGACGGAGTGTCCGAACGGAGAAACTGAATTTTGTTGGACATGATAAGGTTAATCATGAGTCACTCTAAGCTACCATTTTCCTTCAAAGGGATAAGCATTAACAGTGCAATACTTATTTTGAATAAGGTTCCATGAAAATCTGTTTGACAGACTTCATATTAGATATGAACAGGAAAGAAACTGGGTTTTCTCACTCCTGAATATTTGGGAATGCTAGGCATACGTTTGGATGATACCAAACTAGAACCTAAATTGGATAAGTGCGTAATTGTAGGTTATCCTAGGGAAACCAATGTATAGTACTTATACAACTCACAAAAGAACAATTTTAATTGTTGCTCACCATGCTGTTTTCCTAAGAGGAATACCGATATGCAGTGGTAAGTTGGAGGATAGTAAAACTCGATGAAAAATCGAAGTAATACTGTTCAAGGCACCGAGTCCTTAATGGAACAAAAACAGTTCATCAAGGATGAAATTGTACCAGTAATCTTCGAATACACAAGAACCGCGTAAGTCAGAGAGAGTCAGAAGACAACCTAGGAGGTATGGGTTTCTGATCTCACCTCATAAAGATGTCAATCTTATTGAGGAATACGAACAGACTACGTATGAGGAAGTGATACAAGGTATCGACTCCCTATTATAGAAAAGTGCCATAAAGTCCGAAATGGATTCCATGTATACCAACTATGTTTGGACACTAGTTGATGTACCTAAAGGCATTATGCCTGATGGTACTATATAAGTCTTCAAGGAAGACATACATGGATGGAAACATACCAACGTACTAAGCTAGGCTTGTAGTGAAAAAAAGGTATCGTTATCAACATTGTGTCGATTACGACAAAACCTTTTAACCGTTGCCATTGTTAAATCCATTTGGATAATGCTTGCTGATGTTGCATGTTTCATTTATGAAATATGGCAGCTGGACGTCAAAATCGCTTTCCTTAAACGGAAACCTTTTGGAGGATGTTTACAACATCCTGATGATTTTGTCGTACCCAAACTAGAAAGCAAGGTTTGCAGGTTATTCGATCCATAGAGGGATTGAAGCAAGCATTGGGTTCTTGGAACTATTGTTTTGATGTAATCATAATGGTGTATGATTTAATTCAAAACGTAAATAATTCTTGTGTATATAATGAGGTTAGTGGGAGCGCACTGACAGTAAATGTCCTATAAAATGATGATATGTCATTTCTTGGAAATGATATTCCCATATTACAATCGGTGAAAGCTTGGCTTTCATGAAAAATTCTCTGTAGAATTCTTGGGAGAAACAACCTTTATTCTAGGAATAAAAGATCTACTGGGATAGATCTAAAAGTTGTTGGACTCTCCGAGAATTCATACATTGAAAAATGTACGTGACCTGGTGTCTCATACGCTTTGAGCATATGAAGTCACAATCAGGCCAATCCAAGTGATAGTCACTGGATTGATGTTAAGAACATCCTTCAGTATCTTGGATGAACTAAGGATGCTGTCTTAAATTATGGAGAATGAGAACTTGAAGTGACTAGATCACTGCTGCAAGTTTCCAAACCGATAATAACGACTGTAAGTCGTATCAATGGTACTATAAAGTTTGAATAACGGAACAGTGAGTGGGAAATCTTCCATGCAAGATACTGTTACCGAATAAACAATGAAAGCGGAACATTGTTGCGACTGTCGCAGCAATAGTAGCATCTTGGATCTACATAATTCTAATTAGATTAGAAATAGTTCTGTTAGCAACTGAGCTAGGCTACAACACAGGCTAAAGAATTAACGGTCTCATCAACGATCCGATATGTACTTTAAACTGTTCTCATCTGATTCGTCGGATCATACATCGTGGCGATGTGATGATCGAATAAATCGCATCAGATGATAACCTTTTAAATCTGCAGACGAAAGCTGTTTTCTCAGTAGAAATTTGAGCCACTCGTACATAGTTCATGTGTAAAGCACCTGAGTGATTGGCTATAGGCCAAGTGGGATATTGTTGGACAATTATGACCCATAGCATCACTATTTGTACAAAACACGGTGTAGTTGTACAAATTAACTATGTGACAAAGGAAATTGCTCTTTTATCATTTGTGATTGGATCACCTAGATGTATAAATTATAGAAGTCCTTATGATTAGTTCCGGATTGAGATGATATGAGACAGTATCAATCCATAAAGGTTTAATCATTAAATATCCATAGTCGTAGTATTATCGAGATTGGACATCGATAATGCGGAATAGACTAGTATTGCACTTGTGTGCGTTGTGAGGGCATAACGGCATAGTTCTCATATATTTAAGTATTGGATACTTATGCAAGTGTGATAGGAGGTTGTGTTTTACCGATGGTACAGAAAATAGCTTCGCTCTGGATAGACCCCACGGAATCCCATTGGTAGTATGTATATGTGTCTATGGGAGTCCGCTTCAGGGTAGATGTATTTGGTCTTAACCTGAGACTTGCATCGCTAGTACTTGCGACAATCGGTAAACTTTAGTTTTGGTCGTCCAGGCTTTAACAGGTTCTGTGTACGCCTCTTCTGGGTTTATTGAGAATCGTAGTATATTGGATATGATGTCAAGACGGAAGTATCACTTCAGACATATGGAGATGATGATCACGCAAGGATTCAGAACTGGTTCTCTATTGTGTTGCAACCATCGGGATAATATGACAAGGTCATGATTATCCGATTCAAAGAGACTAGTTACTTGATATTCGATATGTGCTTCGTACGGGGCAGACACTATTCTAGCCCCAGGCCTTGCACGTGACATCCGATATTGGATCGCAAACCGCAATACTACGGTATACTACGCCTGAGATAGATTGTATATTCCATTAAGAATATTTCTGGAGAATTAGGTAGGCATGGTGCTTTGCTAGAAGCCAACCTTGTCTCGTAAATCGGTAAAAACGTAGTACGAGGTACGTACGTGTTCGGATAGTCCGACGACCGGATTTACTGCCAACATATCCAGGGATCTCTTGGGTCGCTTCCCGAAGATTCACCGATGACGTATGATTCGAGCTAAATTAATCTGGGATTAATTGCGGAGAGACTTTATCTTAGATAAAGTACTATTTAAAGAGAAAGAAAGATTAATTCGGAATTAATCGACAAAATAATATATTCGATATATTAAACGAAATTGGATTTCGACGCGGAATTAAAATTAGATTTTAATTCGGGCAAACGAATTGATTTAGAATTATTTCGTAAGCGATGTGAATAGTAATTTCGCTAGGCATAATTATTTAATTACGTCACGACAGAAGTATGTTAATTCGGAATTAGCGAAACCGAGCCCGGAAGTGTTTGCGGGCCCACTCGTATTTTGAATCAAGTGGGGCCCACAAGTCACATCACGAGTCACATCACTTGTCACTTTAATGATAGATGTCTTATCACCTTTTTGGTGAGTGACATGCAGTCACTATTCATGAAAGAAGTGGTTGTGAGCATTGATTGAGATTTTGGAGCCAAAATTTTGGCTTTGACTTTTGTAAAGCATATACCAACTTTGGTAATTGTTTTTTCATTGTTGTTTTGGAAAAAATTGAAAACAAAAGAAAACCTCTCTCACTCTCTCTTGATTGCCGAAACTAGAGCAAGAAATACTCTCCCATTTTCATTCTTTTTCTTGACCGAATTTGAAGGAAGAACTTGAAGAATTTTGTTGCAAAATTTTTCAAAGGGCTAGCACTCTTCAAGGATCATATCAAGGTGTTAGGGAAACCTAATTGAGAGCTTGGAAAATCAAAACAAAGCTTGGAGCTTGTGGACTTCTCTTGGCCGAATCCTTGGTGTTCTTGGAGGAGCAAATTTTGTTGATCAATGCATCCAAAGCCGATCATTGTAAGTGTGTTTCCGCCACTATTCTTTGTTATTCATTCATCATTTTTATGCTTATCTTGATCTTGGGATTAAACCTAGAAACCCAACAGACATGTCGTCTCTCCGATCTATCCAGGCTATATCTCTATTCTGTATGGAGAACTAATTTCCTAGGAAAAACTAAAGATGAACTCTTGTATTTAAGTTTTTATGTTCATGTTGTTGATTCATAAATACTCTTCAATGTTTAATACAATTAATGTTTATTATTCTTTATTATTCTACGATTTATTAATCCAGAAACTGTGTTTATTCAACTTGGATATAGATTCAGTCATGCTTTTTCTATGTGTGATTGGGGAACCCAGTTGTGACTGGTAAAGTTGTTTTATGAGTTGGTCTTCTGCTACAATATTGTAGGAAACGCTTTCCTACAGCATCAGAAATGTCTTAGGCACACAGATCGGACTTGAAAAAATTTGATGCCTTTCTCCTTTGAATGTTGAATGCTATTGCCCCACCACTGAAATTTTGCTTCAGTTTTAGACAAAAGTTTAGTCCCGAAACAACCCTGGAATAGTCCCTGAACAGCCGAACAAAAAATGGACTATTTTGGACTCGTTATGCGCCAAAAAAATACTGCACAGTTCAGCCCTTAGGAGAATTAGTTTCTGCTATGTTTCAGGTCTGATTTTTCACCCAAAAAAATCCAAACACAGCCCCAAAAATCCCTTTAGGTTCTCTAAAAATTATGGATCAAAAGAAAAGACAATTTTCTTTTTATACTTTGGTTTGTTTGTTTCCAAAAACAAACAAATCCTTTTCACTTCTACACCTATGATTTTCGGCCAAGGAGGAAATATTTTATTTAAGTTTGTAACTTCCACTTTTATTACTATAATAAAAGACATGTTACAAAAATAAAAGGTGTAATTACCTTTCATAAAGTGTAACCACCAATTTAAAAGATTTAATTTCCAAAACATTCCAAGGGTTTCCAAAACCCAAAATTTGGAAATTACTAATATAGCCTTATTAAATTATATCATATATAATTTAATATTATTCATTTAATAATTATCATGTAATTATTAAAACCATATATTTACTTTTAATATATAGTTCAAAGTGTGACAAATAATATTATTAATCATATCAATAATATTTATACATATGTCAGTATATAATTGAACTTTTTATTATACTAAATCCACTATAGTATATTGAGCTAGCATTGGGACCAAATGGACCTACGGTTCCGAGCTCCAATAATTTCAAAATATTAATTAAGCTCTTAAATAAATATTATGAATTATTAACTCCGGGGTATTCCACTAAAAACCTGAAGTTGCACTCTCGTTGCCGCAGATGATATATTAAGCCGAACCAAGTCGGTGTCCATTGATATAGTCACTACATACGAATTGACCCTTCACGAGTATCTCGTAATTAGAGTCGTGTCATAATGTTTGTTATACCCCTCTAATTATTTATACTTTAAGTACCATTGATTCTCTAATGAACGATTTATTCATAACCATTAAGAATTTTAATCTTTCTATTCATAAAAGAAAGATTTGAGCGCTCAAATCGTTCAACTACCGAAGCAACCGTTAAGAAAGATACTCATCTACTTCTCGCAAGAAGGAGTGAACTCCATATCTATGTAAAACGTTCCCAGCTACATAATAGATCATGTCCCTAAAGTACGTAGCTATTGGTCGGGACTGCTACACCAACCTCACCTTTATAAATCAAAGGACATAGCCTGCGATGCAGAAGTTTGTAGTACACTCAGGATTAAGATCAATCCATATATGACCATCTAGTGGATCAAAATGATTTTCTTTGTTTAACGGATATTATAAGAAAGTCATTTACATCTAGGCTCGGTCATATATGATCACATCATACAAGGTGTCTGCATTATTATTTCTCTACATGGACGATCCGGGATCAAGGTCGCCATACAACTATAGAATGAACCGCAGCTATAGATAAACCATAAAAAAGTATCCGCTTTATTTGCTCTCTATGGACTGTTTCAGATTACTAACTTCAAACTTAAACCCTATTGTCTATAACACTCATACACTAAGTCTAAAGGCACATAAGTAATCTAGGGTAATCAAGATAATTTATAATATGCGGAAATTAAACAAACATTTTGATAAATGAATAATGCATCATTTTATTTCAAAACACATAAAACCGTTTACTTTACATGTAGCTCTAGGGCATACATCCCAACAAATATTGCACGAGGGTAAATTGTCGACATTAGATAAGTCATAACGATAACTTTGTGTTCTGTTAACATAGAGAAAGTAAATCATTGATTAACTTAGAGTTTAATATGTTTAAAATTGAATATCTTTTGATTGTTGGTTTGGGATGTGAAACCTCCAATTGAGTGATAAAACGGAATCAATAATTGAAAATAGGATTTGATACAATAGGGATTCCTGACACTTTGTTGTTTATCTCTATTGATAACTCTCAAAGTATTTTCCATAATTTTTATTTTATATTATCAATTCAATCATTATCTTTTCATATAGTTACTGCTAACGTTTTGTTTAAGTAAATCAGTTCTTTATAACCATCTCTCTGAGGAATCGACACCATAACTATAATGTGATAGCCGCAAGTACTTTTTGGGCGTAATCAGGTGATGAACCAGAAGTTAAATAATCCAAAGACGTTTATGTTATGGCATAATCGTCTTGGTCATCCAGGAGCTACAATGATGCGTAGAATAATTGAAAATTATAATCGACATAAATAAAGAAGTAGAAGATTCTATTAACATATGAGATCAACTGCACCGCTTGCTCCTAAGGTAAAATTGTGATATGTTCATCTCCATCTAAGATTGCCATTAAATCCCCACCATTCTTACAAAGGATTCAAGGAGACATTTGTGGACCAATCCATACACAACGCAGACATTTCCGTTAATTTTATGGTTTTGATTGATGCATCTACACATTGGTCATATATTTTCTTATTGTCCACAGGTAACACTGCATTTGCCAAGCTACTTGCCCAAATGAGTAGATTAATGGAAAAATTCCTAAATTATCCAATCAAAACCATACGACTAGGTAATTGACTGATTCTTACACACACGTATAACGCAAGCGCACGTATCGTTCAAGTAGTATAAAAAGTATCGATCCCACGAGGACTTAATACCTAATCTATTAATTTTATGAGGTCAAATGATTACTAGTATCTAACAGGTTGTTTGATTGATTTGAAAAGGTGACAATTCTAAATTTAAAAAAAAGTAAATTAAATTGTTCGAAAGTGGGTTTAAGAAAATTCAATATTAAAAACTATCTAGGGTTGTGAATCTTTCCAATATTATTTAAAGATGAAGTGGTTATCTTATAGTTGGGTAAAATATTGATTTATTAACCTGGAACACTAAATTATGTAAAAGCCTCTTCCGATGGTCAACTACAAATATCAAGTATAACCCAATTGAACCATATGTCTATGTCAACCAAATTACATGGATTTATTAAGATTAAGTTCCAACTATGGCTACCCACGCCCGACAGGTATATTCCTATCCTGTAAGGAAATCTATTAAAGGATTATCTATCCTCAATGAAGATCGTGGGCTATTTAGTTTAAGGTCTTAAACTTAAAATCTCTATGTCTAGTTCATTTTAAGTTTACCAGTTCAATTTTATTAATGGCCAGTTAATGAAAAAGCATTAAGTTTAAGACTCAATAAATAAATCTTTATATTACCCAAACTATAATTAACCCCTTATAAACCTGTGATATTGGAATTCATCACAACCCCAGATATCTAACTTAGTTACGACACATAACTAGGGCTAATAAAAACTTAAAAGTAAAACACATAAAGTAAAAATGCTGAAAAGTAATTGCAGTAAAGTAAAAGCTGAAAAGTAAATTATAATAAAATAAAATGCTAAGGTAAAAGGAATTACTTTTACTACTACTAATTTAGATATCTCTCATAATATAATATATAAACTTGTGATAACATTACCAACCAGCCATATAGGCGGTAACCTGATTAAGTCAAATTAAGTCCAACCAACCATTAAGGCGGTAAAAAGATTTGTCCATGAACCTGCCATATAGGCGGTAAGAAAGTTTAATTACCAACCGACCAATCTGGCGGTATCCTTGATTAGTCAGGTTTAAACCAGATTAAAATAAATTACCAACCGACCAATCTGGCGGTATCATTTTTAAGTCAATATTTTTAATAGTGAATATATTATATTTAAGGGAGATTAATCTAAATAGCAATAGTAAAAGAATTACCTTTCACCCTAGCTGGGGAAGTTACCTCCTCATGGTGAATAGTAAAAACTGTAAAAAGTAAGAAAATAAATTACTATTATTACAAAACGTAATTAAAATTTAATTACAAAACTAAAATTAAAAGAAACTAGAGAGAGAAACTCCCTCTTTATATCAAATAAATGAGAGAGAGTGGTACAACTGAAACTGGAATTTCGCGCTCTATTTATAGAGGTCAGTAGGGGTCCGGCGTCGCGACGCCCAACTCGCTTCGCGACGCCCATTTTGTCGACGTGGCACGTTCTGGTTCGTCGGTTGTAGATTCTGGATAAGGTGATAAGGTGACACGTGGCAAGGTGGTTGGGAATCAATTATTATGACACATGGCGGCTTCTGATTGGTCGGCTAGATTCTTATATGCCACGTGTCAGATAGGGATAAGAGAGCCAATAATTGATGCTGACGTGACGCTGACGTGGCAGTGACATGGTGGTGACGTGGCGACACGTGGCAAAGTGACTGTCGGCACCATAGAATTGCGACACGTGGCACGCTGTGATTGGTTGATGATGACGTGGTGATGACGTGGAAGTTTGACTCGGTCAACCTGGTGATGTGGACGATGATGTGGAAATGACGTGGAGTGACACGTGGCACGACACATGTTAGTAGATCGGCTGTGATAGTGACACGTGGCACGGCGCACGTTAGCAAAGCAAACTTTTCTCAGATTCTGATTTGTGGACCCGGCGCACATTAGCATTGTTCGGCGCACGTTAGGCGTCGCGACGCGGAAAATTACCAAAATGCTATTTTTTCCAATTTTCACTGTTTTGGTCCAAATCACCTCCAGAATGTCCAGAAACTTTATATATCTACAAAATAACACAAAACACATCAAAATATTCACAAGACTCAAGAAACAATATAAAATATTAGTTTAAATGAGTGGGAAATAGTGATATAATTACCACTCATCACACCCCCAAACCTAACATTTCGCTAGTCCTCGAGCAAAACACAAAATAAAATAACATAATAAAATTTAACTAAGCCACTTTCATAGGGATCACGGTTGCATTTTGCATATGCAACAAGCCTCTAAACCATAGGTGTCCCTAGTGGACGACTTGTAGTCTCGTGAGGGTTTACAGCAATGATACCCACAAACATTTTACAAAAGTAAAAAGGTAGTGAAACTAATGCACACAAAAGCAGAAAGTCAAGCGAAAAGAGAATAAAGAAGTTAGTGACTAATCAGGTGAAACTTCTACTCCAAGTTACTAGTTGTTTTGTTTCTTTCTAAATTACCGAATAAGTAAATTCTCCGATTATATTTACACAACCAACAAAATATTAAACAACTCATTTTTGCCCACAACAGTCATAAGTGCAGTTGATAAGAGAGTAATATTTTTGTCCTAAAGTTTTATTAGAATTCACACCTTTTTGCAGCAATGAAATAATTTTTCTCATTTTTTTTGATTTTTTCTTTGATTTTTGATTTTTTTTTATTTATATACAATATCTTCAATCTATGTAGCGAGTGTTGGGTCGGTGGCTCCCAAACCAGTTGGGGCACAAGTGTTAAGACACCCCTACAGACTTAATTACTCAGACTTCAGATATATATATATTTGCAGCATCTTTAATCCATGTAGCAAGCTTTGGGCCAGTGATTCCCAAACCAGTTGGTTTTAGGGCACTAGGTGTTAAAACACCCTTACAGACTTAATAACTCGGATCTCAGACGTTTTTTTTTTCTTTTTTTTTTTTACTCCATTGCTTTTTGAGATGCTTCCTCCAATTAAACTAGAGCACTAAATATTACAAACCTTTCAATTACAGTTCATGTCCGTATGTTCCATGTATGTTGATAATACCTGTCAACTGAGCATATGAAGATCCATTTTAGTTAGTATTATGGAGAATTCACAAATTAAATAATTTAAAATGAAATAAACGAAAATTAACTTGTTTCGAAATAGGTTGAGATACGTCTCAGAAGTGGAAACTCCTTACTCGACTATCTCTTACCAATTTCACCTTTTTAGTCAAAATAAAAACACAAAAACACAAAATAGTTTTGTAATTTTTGAAAAATTTTCATTTTTTTTTTCGAAAAATTTTGAACTAAAAAAAAATAACACACAACTAAAAAGAAGATACTAATCAACTAATTCCCTCCCCCAAACCTAAATGAGACATTGTCCCCAATGTCTTAAACAGTAGAAGAAGAGTTTAGAAGATAGTACATTGTTAGCCGAAATTCTTACAAGAAAAGTTAAAGGTTAAGATCCAGATTAACACGACGCCTCTTACCACGATCGTCCTCTGACCAGTTTATCTTTGAAAGGATAGGGTCAACTTGTGGTTCATAGGCTAAGAGTTGGTCTATTAGATCCGGAGCAGTTCTGGCAGTAAAGAGTAGTTCTTTTAAGGGTTTTGACACGAACCCATTTCTTCGGGCATCATCAAGAAACACACAAATAAAATCATAAAATCCATCAACGTTAAATAACCCAATTGGTTTCTAATGTATGTTCAAGTTCGCCCAAGATAGCACTATAAAAATTTCCTCCAATGTGCCCAAGCCACCTGGCAAAGCAATAAAAGCATCAGCACGGTTAATCATTTCTACCAGTCGTTCAGACATACCTGGCACGATCAGTTCCTCTCCATTTGATGATCCAATAAGATTTACCTCTGCCAATGGTTTTGGGATGATTCCCAAAATGTGACTGTCTCCTTCCTGTACGGCCTTTGAAACGATCCCCATTAGTCCAAGAATGCCTCTACCATATACTAAGTGCATATTTCTTGCAGCTAAGACTCGAGCCAATTCATTTGCTGCCTCTACGTATTGTGGTTTAGTACCAACACTACTACCGCAAAACACATAGATGTTTTCAACTCGTCTTCTTGAAGTGGCTTCCATGTTTTACTCTGGATGTCTTCAAAAGTGCAATGATGAGTTGAATTTATAACACCTGAAAAGGGTGAGTAAAATAATAGCACTAGTACCTGCCAAATGACAATTATTAGTTAAACAGTAAAATAAATCGTGATAGTCAAAAAGGTCTGGATCCTGTCGGAGAAAATAAAAGAAAACAACAAAACAAATCACAATTATTAGGAAAAGACAAAGAGATATAATATGTATAAGAAAAGTAACGGATTCATTGACGTCTATGCGTCAGGGACAAGCTTCCCATCCAATTTTCTTATAAATTGGCAAACAGGGTCTTTTTGAGTCAGATTCCCAAGACTTAACTGTTGTCTTTCTTTTTGAAATTGTGTATGTAATTTGTGAAAGGCTATGTGAACATATCCACTGGGATGCGTCTCAAGAGTTGAAGATATATCATTTAAAGACTCCTTACTCAAGCCATCCCTAATGAATTTAATTTTATCTTCGCGATTATCAGACACCATTCCTAAAGAACGACAACGAGTATTGCAATTCCAACGTGCACATTTGTAACAAACACCATTTTTCTTAGCTCTACGTTTCTTTGCATATGTGCTCTTTCCCAAACCAGGCATATGTGAAATAAAAGAGTCAGAAGACTCACCTGCCAATCGAACCCGTGCTTCAATTAACCAACGAATGTCAGTAGGAATACCTTTGATCATCAGTAATCTCATTCGTTCCAAGCGAGCTTTGTAGACTTTCATAAGAGATTTTTGAGGGAGAGAAGGAAATTGCTTGCGAAGATTTGCGAGAGCTTCTTCCATCTTGAAATGACTAAACCTGCAAAAATTAAACACATAAAAATAAAACACACCAGATCACAATATATACACAAATTGCATGGGTTGCCTGCCTGCGAGCGCTAAGTTTAAAGTCGTCAGCTAGACGTGACTTCTCGAATGTTAAGTTGGATCTGAAAGTGTAACACTTTCTTTTTGTCGCTCAAATGATTCTCCCCAGTAGTGTTTGACACGCTTGTTTTTAACCTTGAAAGTTTTGTTAGTGTCAGGATCATGTATCTCAACGGCTCTATCTGGTAAAACTTTGGTGATCACAAATGGACCTGACCACCGTGATTTTGGCTTCCATGGGAAGAATTTCACCCTTGATTTGTTTAACAGTACCTTCTGCCCTGGTTCCAGTTGTATGCGCACTAACTTCTCATCATGTCTTTTCTTTCCCTTTTCTTTGTACAATTTGGCATCCTCAAAAGGCTGTATGTGAAATTCCTCCAATTCATTGAGCTGGTGGAACTTTTTCTCTTATGTTGCTTGTAGTGCAAGAATAGGCTTCTTCAGTACGCAGTGCGTTTTATCTTCAGGCTCCACAGGTAATTGACATGCTTTAAGTTTGTCAGTAGAACTTTTTCTTTCATCAGATTTCTGATCGGTACTATATATCACATCAAGTCTGAAACATTCCTCCTTCTTTTCATCATCTGGGAAATTCATGGCCTTTGAAAACATTGAATGTTACTTCTTGGTTTTGTACCCTCATGGTTAGTTCTCATTTTTGTACATCAATAATGGTTCGACCTGTAGCCAAGAATGGTCTCTCGAGGATGATTGGCACGTCTGCGTCTTCCTCCATATCAAGGACAATAAAATCTGTTGGGAAAATGAATTTGTCAACCTTGACCATCAAATCCTCAACTACGCCTCTTGGAAATACGAGCGTTCTATCAGCAAGTTGAAGAGAGACTGAGGTGGGCATTGTTTCTCCAATCTGTAATTTCCTGAAAATAGAAAAATGCGTCAAGTTAACACTCGCACCTAAATCACACAGAGCCTTACCGAAGTCATGTTCTCCTATAGTGCAAGGAACAGTGAAACTGCCAGGATCTTTCAACTTTGGGGGAAGTTCCTATGAATGATAGTGCTGCATTCTTCTGATAATGCTAATGTCTCGTAATCACCCAATCTCCGCTTTCGTGAAAGAATGTCTTTCATAAATTTGGCATAGCTGGGCATTTGTTCCAACGCTTCTGCAAATGGAATGTTGATATGCAGCTTTTTGAAGATCTCCAGGAACCGAGAAAACTGCTTGTCCAATTTGTTCTTCTGAAGACGTTGAGGAAAAGGTGGAGGTGGAATGATCTGTTCTTTTTCCTTTGCTTCTTTTTCCTCCATCTGTTACTTTGTTTCTTTTGGAACTTCCTCAGCAGCTATTTTGGCTCCAACATCTTTGTTGATTTCAGTACCGCTTTTTAACATGATGGCATGACACTGCTCATTCACCATGTTCCTTGGATTTGGTTCTGTGTTGCTAGGAAGGGTACCTGGCGGTCTGTAGCTCTGAGCATTTGCCAGTTGTCCAATTTGATTCTCCAGCTCTTTAATAGAAGCAGATTGACTTTGAATTAATGCTTTTTGGGATTGAAACATAGCATCATATCTTGCTGCTTGAGAGTCGTGTTTTGCTTCTATCTTTTTCAAGTGGGTCAACACTTCTGTTATTCCTGGTTCATTTGCCTGCTCCTGGCCTTTGTTCTGTTGTTGGAATTCAGGTGGTGGATAGTTCTATTGTTGGCCTGAATTATTGCTCCATGAAAAATTATGATGATTCCTCCACCCTGGGTTGTAGGTGTTAGAATATGGATTGTTCCCCTGTCTGTTGAAATTATTGACATAATTCACCGTCTCTTCAAGTTGGTTCGGCTCTAGTGCTCCTCTATATGGTGAACTTGTGGATCTAGTGGTAAGAGTCTCCATGAATTTGCATATCTGATCTAGCTTGGTGTTGACTGCTGCTGTATTGGCTCCACTTTCATAAATTCCTGCAATTCTTTGGATCATGCTCCTTTCTGTTGGCCACAAGGAATTGTTGTTGGCCATTTCTTCGATTAGGTCTCAGGCTTGATCTTCTTCTTTTGCCATTAAAGCTCCTCCAGCAGCAGCATCGATTGTGGTTCTCATTATTCCAGAAAGTCCATTGTAGAATGTTTGGACTTGAAGCCATTTTGGAATTTCATAGTGAGGACATTTCCGGAGTAAATCTTTGAATCTTTCCCAAGCTTCGCAGAAGGATTCTGAATCTTGTTGTACAAAGGATGTGATGTCATTCCTCAGCTTTCCGGTTCTGGCTGGTGGAAAGTACTTTGCAAGAAATTTGGTGGCTTAAGTGTTCCAAGTTGTGATAGAACCTGCTGGTAGTGAATGTAGCCAGGCTTTAGCTCTGTCCTTCAAGGAGTATGGAAAAACACGTAGTCTCATTGCTTCTTCAGCTTCTCGGTTGTAATTGAAAGTGCCGCAAACTTCCAGGAAGTTGTTGATGTGGGTATTAGGGTCTTCAATTGCATTTCCTTCAAACTGCACTGACTGTTGAATCATCTGGATGCATGTTTTGATGTCACACGTATTTGCTGGTAACGGAGGAAGTATAATACAGGAAATGAAGTCGTCGACCACCGGAATGGTTTTGTCTCGAATGGGAATCGGTGGTGCAACATTCAAAGGTTCAGGTTCCATATTAATGATTGCTTCTTGGCCTTCTCGCCTTTCCTTTCTCAACTGTCTGATGGTTCTTACAATTTCTGGGTCAAGCGGTCAAAGTTCAAAGCTTCTGGTTCGTCTCATGTAGTTTCTGAGAACCTGAAACACAAGAAAACAAAAACAATAAGTAAAAAGAAATTAGATACAAGTAATGTATCTAACCCCAAAACTAATAGTGAAAGATAAATAAGTCCCCGGCAACGGCGGAAAAAACTTGACTGATGCTTACACACACGTATAACGCAAGCGCACGTATCGTTCAAGTAGTAAAAAAAGTATCGATCCCACGAGGACTTAATACCTAATCTATTAATTTTATGAGGTCAAATGATTACTAGTATCTAACAGGTTGTTTGATTGATTTGAAAAGGTGACAATTCTAAATTTAAAAACAAGTAAATTAAATTGTTCGAAAGTAGGTTTAAGAAAATTCAATATTAAAAACTATCTAGGGGGTGAATCTTTCCAATATTATTTAAAGATGAAGTGGTTATCTTATAGTTGGGTAAAATATTGATTTATTACCCTGAAACACTAAATTATGTAAAAGCCTCTTCCGATGGTCAACTACAAATATCCAGTATAACCCAATTGAATCATATGTCTATGTCAACCAAATTACCTGGATTCATTGAGATTAAGTTCCAATTATGGCTACCCCCGACCGACATGTATATTCCTATCCTGTAAGGAAATCTATTAAAGGGTTATCTATCCTCAAGGAAGATCGTGGGCTATTGAGTTTAAGGTCTTAAACATAAAATCCCTATGTCTAGTTCATTTTAAGTTTACCAGTTCAATTTATTAATGGCCAGTTAATGAAAAAGCATTAAGATTAAGACTCAATAAATAAATCTTTATATTACCCAAACTATAATTTAACCCATTATAAACCGGTGATATTGGAATTCATCACAACCCCAGATATCTAACTTAGTTACGACACATAACTAGGGCTAATAAAAACTTAAAAGTAAAAGACATAAAGTAAAAATGCTGAAAAGTAATTGCAGTAAAGTAAAAGCTGAAAAGTAAATTACAATAAAATAAAATGCTAAGGTAAAATGAATTACTTTTACTACTACTAATTTAGATATCTCCCATAATATAATATATAAACTTGTGATAACATTACCAACTAGCCATATAGGCGGTAACCTGATTAAGTCAAATTAAGTCCAACCAGACATTAAGGCGGTAAAAAGATTTGTCCATGAACCTGCCATATAGGCGGTAAGAATGTTTAATTACCAACCGACCAATCTGGCGGTATCCTTGATTAGTCAGGTTTAAACCAGATTAAAATAAATTACCAACCGACCAATCTGGCGGTATCCTTTTTTAGTCAATATTTTAAATAGTGAATATATTATATTTAAGGGAGATTAATCTAAATAGCAATAGTAAAAGAATTACCTTTCACCCTAGCTAGGGAAGTTACCTCATCATGGTGAATAGTAAAAACTGTAAAAAGTAAGAAAGTAAATTACTATTATTACAAAAAGTAATTAAAATTTAATTACAAAACTAAAATTAAAAGAAACTAGAGGGAGAAACTCCCTCTTTACATCAAAGAAATGAGAGAGAGTGGTACAACTGAAATTGGAATTTCGCGCTTTATTTATAGGGGTCAGTAGGGGTCTGGCGTCGCGACGCCCAGCTCCCGTCGCGACGCCCGTTTTGTCGATGTGGCACGTTCTGGTTCGTCGGTTGCAGATTCTGGATAAGGTGATAAGGTGACACGTGGCAAGGTGGTTGGGACTCAATTATTGTGACACGTGGCTGTTTCTGATTGGTCGGCTAGATTTTTATCCACCACGTGTCAGATAGGGATAAGAGAGCCAATAATTGATGCTGACGTGGTGCTGATGTGGCGGTGACGTGGTGGTGATGTGGCGACACGTGGCAAAGTGACTGTCGGCACCATAGAATTGCGACACGTGGCACGCTGTGATTGGTTGATGATGACTTGGTGATGATGTGGCAGTTTGACTTGGTCAACCTGGTGATGTGGATGATGACATGGCAATGACGTGGAGTGACACGTGGCGATACGTGACGATGATGACTGTCGGCACCGTAGGATGATGACATGTGGCACGGCGCATGTTAGCAGATCGGCTGTGATGGTGACACATGGCACGGCGCATGTTTGCAAAGTCAAACTTTTCTCAGATTCTGATTTGTGGACCCGGCGCACGTTAGCACTGTTCGGCGCACATTAGGCGTCGCGACGCTAAAAATTACCAAAATGCCATTTTTTCCAATTTTCGCTGTTTTGGTCCAAATCACCTCCAGAATGTCCAGAAACTTTATATATCTACAAAATAACACAAAACACATCAAAATATTCACAAGACTCAAGAAACTATACAAAATATTAGTTTAAATGAGTGGGAAATAGTTATATAATTACCACTCATCTGTAATGCTAGTGAATTTATATCCAAGATATTTGATGATTACTTTACATCAGTTGGAATCGATATTAAATATCCAGTTTCATATGTACACATACAAAACGGATTGGCAGAATCATTGATCAAGCGAATTCAGGTAATTGCATGAACTTTGTTGTTACAGACTCAATTACTAATTTCTATATGGAGCCATGCTATACTATATACGGTTGCATTGATTCGCTTTAGACCCACATCTTATCATCAATATTCTCCAATCCAACTTTTTTTTTGGTCACCAACTGGATGTTTCCTATCTACGCACTTTTGGTTGTGTCCTGTATGTTCCTATTTCACCCCAACATACAAAGATGGAACCTCAACATCGTTTGGGGATATATGTTGGTTTTATTCACCTTCCATTATTAGATATTTGGAACTCTCAACGGGTGATCTTTTTATCGCACGTTTCATGGATTGTCATTTTGATGAGATAGTTTTTCCACCAATGGGGGAAAAGATAGATCCTTCAGAAGCAAAGCGTGAACTTTCTTGGAAAATTTATGTCATGTCTCATTTAGATCCTCCCACTAGCCAATTTGAAAATGAAGTGTGAAGGATAATCCATTTGCAATAAATTACAAATCAATTACTGGATGCATTTACAGATATTACAAAAGTAACCAAGTCAAATATATCAGTTGCTAATATACCTGCCCGGGTGGTTGTTCCTGTTGAACAATCTAGTATAAAGGTAGCTAATGAATCATCTATTACATGTCAGAAATGTGATAGACCACTTGGTTCTAAAGATACTATTCCCCGGGAGAGGAAAATTAAATATCTGGATCATCTGAATCACTAGTTCCAGAAGAACTGATTGTCCCTGAAGAGACATTAGCTCCTGAAGTGGCTCAAAAATAAAGAAATGATGAAAAGTCTACAAACTATACTTATACAAGGGAAGTGTGGGATTGAAAGGAAATAGTCATCTACAATGTGTTTGCATATGCAGTAGCTACTAAAATTACAAATGATTTTGAACCTCAAACTGTCGATGAATGTAGACAAAGACACGATTGGCCAAAATAAAAAGAAGCAATTCAAGCAGAATTGACTTCTTTAGCCAAATGTAAAGTATTTGGACCCGTAGTTCAAACACCTGAAGATGCCAAATCCGTTGGTTACAAATGGGTGTTTGTACGAAAATGTAATGAACATAATGAAATCATTAGATATAAAGTATGACTAGTTACACGAGGTTTCTCGCAGAGATCAGGTATAATCGTTTATATGCTTTAGGCATTTTCAATCATTCGGGGATTTTTACGTATATATCAGTGTCAAATGAGCCATAAAGGTATGTTGTCACTACGTCCATAAGATGCATGTCTAGTCTTTCAAAGACTGCCAAACTGATTAAAAATTGAAACGTAATGGTATCCATCACAGGAGAATACGTTTTCATACTAACTCCAATGCGTCCGGATTGTTTCAATCTGTATAGTGATTATACCTGATCTCTGCGAGAAACCTCGTGTAACTAGTCATACAATATTTTGATTTATAGCATATAAATCGTTTAAGTGAATATTTGATCAAATAAGGATATATAAATGATCCTATAAGTCCATCCTATTAGAAAGTCTGAATCTGGATTAACTATTATAGTAGTATATGTTAATGACATAAACCTAATTAATTAGGACTCCTGAAGAGTTTCTAAAACTGCTAAATATTTGAAAAGAGAATTTGAGATGAAAGACTTGGAAAAAATGAAATATTGTCTCAGCTTGCAGATAGAGCAAAAAACTAACGGAGTATTTATCTATCAGTCTGCATATATTGAAAAAATTGTCAAACGTTTCAACATTGATAATACTCATCCATTAAGTAATCTCACGGTAGTTTGATCTTTCGATCCTAAAAAGGATCAATTCCATCCTAAAGAAGATAATGAAGAGATATTTGGTCCAGAGGTACCATATCTTAGAGCAATTGGTTCCTTGTTATATTTAGCTCAATGCATTAAACCGGTGTAACGACCGGTAGTTTTTACTACTGTATACAACTATACTGTTACGTACGGGATAAAGGCACATAAAATAAATTATGTTGAGACTCAAATATACTGATGGAATGACTTTGGGGACGATTGGTTAATCCCTCAAAGTCACAGGACGAGACTGTACGATGTTCATCTTTAGACAGCCCATGGTATTCGGGGCGTAACATTTTCATACTAACTCCAATTTTTATGAATTTTATATCGTCGGAAAGCTGAGATCGAGACCTAAAACGTTAGCATTAAATATTTTCCCAAATATAGACCAGAAGCTGGTAAAAAATGCAAGTCAAAACTCGGATAAATAGTGATTTCGGGGTTAATGGAGAAATCTCAAACTTTCTACATTTCCTACACTTTTCTCCATATTTCTAAATATCAAATGACCCCACTATATAAAGGGTTCACTATTCACTAATTCAGAAAAATTAAAAAAAAAATGAAAAGAAAAGAAGAAGAAGCCGAGAGAAAAGAAAGAAAGAAATAGAAAAAGAGAAGAAGAAAATGAGAAGGAAGGAGAAAATGGAAAAATGATGGCAAAAACAACTCCTTAAAAGGCTTGAAGGAAGAAGAGCAAGTTGTGAAGCCTTGAAGAATGAAGAAAAATCAAGAGAAATGAGGTAAGGTAACTTGACCCAAATTGTTATTTTTGGAGTTTTAAGTTTTGATGATTATAGTGACTTCATTGACTTGGTAGTGATGATGAATAAATGATTTTTGTGTTAAAAGAATGATAATTGGAGAGAAACCCCAACTTATTCAATTTTGGGTAAAATTAGTGAAAGATAAATAGAATGGATATAAGATGATGTTGAGTGAGGCATTAGTAATATGATGAATATTATTTGAAGTCAAATGCAATGGTTTAAGCAATAGAAAATTTGATATGGAAGTTTGGGGATGTATTTGGGAATATTTAAGCATGAGGAAACAAAGGCAGAAACCTGGGAATCAGGTTCGCCTCACGACGCAGTAAGGGTTTCGCATCGCGACGCAATAAGGGTTTCGCGTCACGACGCGTAGAAGAAAATTTAGGGCCCATTCTGGTTTTGGTTGCATCGCGACGTGCGACATCTTGCGTCGCGACCTGAGATGAAAAAATCACAAAGACGGTTTCTAAATCAGTTCAGTTTGACCCCAATGTGTTAGAGACCAACTTTAGGGTCTCGAATCAGTTCGAATGCATGTATTACGTCATATGCCAAACCTGATGTATTAAGTAACGATAGTACGGACCTGAAATGAGAAAGTTTAACCTAGTTCCAAAACTCATCTTGCGATTTGTAATCTAACCAAATTACCATTACAGACCATTGCAGGAGTTGCAACCTCTTTCGACGAAGCGGAATAGCTCCAGCCAGATTCCTAACTGTGAGTGGACACCTCTTTCTTCATGTTGATTTTGTTTATTGATTTATTTGTTCTTTATAAATTGAGACTTATTTTTTCCAGCATATAGGACGTTAGCCATGATTTATTTACAGTTGATTTCAGATAATAGTGATTTAGAAAAGAAAAGTTTTCAGAAAACGTTTGATACAGTTTTGAGATTTAAAATATGAGTTTTATATTTTCGGGAAATGGGAAAAACCCACCCCAGTATGTAACTTATACAGAGATAGAATTGATGGGCTGAGGACATATGCACATGTAGAAGACTGGGGGGACGGCGATACGTAATGCCCCCAGATCCTAAAGTATGGCTAGAGGGACAGCAATATGTAACGCCCATAGACCCTAGTTTCAGAGCTTGGGTGGAAGCATAGATCTGCACCCCCAATTCTAGTTTTTGGATTGCGGGACGGCGATACATAACGCCCCAAGACCACCAGTTTCAGAGACAGTAGTGGCATGCTTTGGTGGACGGCGATACGTAACGCCCCAAAGTCATGGATTTGCACTGCTAGCTACAGTTAGGCGTATGGGGGGACAACGATACGTAACGCCCTCATACGTCAAGGTTTTTCAGATACATAACAGCTCACAGTTTTCAGACTTTCAGAACACAGTCTTCAAAAATCAGATTTTAGAAATAGTTTTCGAAAACTAGAGTTTCAGAAGCAGTTTTCAGAAAGATCAGTTTTATTAAAGAAATTTCAGACGAAGCTTTCAGAAAAGAGATTTCATATGAAGTGATTTCTGAAACCTTAGTTTTAAAACCTAATGTTTTCATTTGAGTAATTCAGTTTTATAGTCCACTCACTTAGATCGTACGACGATCTAACCCCCCACTCTCAGTTTTCTATTATTACAGGTATTCTTGGAGGACGAGCTCGGGAGGACGGATACTGATGTAGTCACTGGGGATGGAGTCCACCAGTATGATTAAGAGATTGAGTGAAATTCCAGTCATAGTCAAGTATGAGTCTTGTATCAGTTTTGATGTATATAGTCATTGTAAAAACAATTGTTACCAGGTACAATAGTTAATTTTGAGTTTGTTTTCAGTGTTTTCAAGTTGGGCTACAGTCATATACTAAGTATAGTCAAATAAAGAAAAGTGTATTAGTATCTATTATGGGTAGTTAGTCAGAGGCTTATGGGGTTAGTACTGCTATCCCCTGCCGGTGACATCTCCCAGATTCGTGGATGTTACAACCAGATATTACATTCTCGGTACCTCTGCGCCAACTCGACTACATTAAAATGGCATCAAACATATATTCTGTTACCTTCATGGGACTAAAGACTTGGGATTGTTTTATTAAAATGAGCTAATATAAAATCCAGGCCTTGTTGGTTACACTGATGCAAGATATCTCTATGACCCTCATAAGACACGTTCACAGACAAGGTATGTTTTTACCTACAATAACACGACAATTTCATGGTTATCTACAAAGTAGTCTTTTGTTGATACATCCTCCAATCACTCAGAGATACTTGCATTACATGAAGCAAGCAGATAATGTATATGGTTAAGGTCATTTATCCATCACATTCAGAGAACATGCAACTTAAACTCAGCCACAAATATTCCAACAGTGATATATGAAAATAATGTTTCCTACATTACACAAATTAGAGAAGGGTACATCAAAGGAGACAGAACCAGACACATCTCACCTAAATTCTTCTATACTAATTAGCTCCAACAAAGTAAACAAATTGATGTCAATCAAATACGTTCAACTGATAACTTTGTAAACCTACTTACTAAAGCTTTACCGACATCAACATTTGAGAAGTTTGATATGGCATTTGCATGCAGAGACTTAGTAAATTATCTTGATGATATCTTTTAAGAGGAAGCATTTCATCAAGGGGGCACATTCATTGACATCATGAACTACCGTTGGATAAAAGCGCATTGTACTCTTTTTCCTTAGTCCGGGTTTTCTCTCACGGGGTTTTACTAGCGAGGTTTTACTGAGGCAATGTTAGGTCAATTATTGTAAAACTAAAGTGATGGGTCCCAAGGATGAGTGCTGTAAATAAGATGGTCCCTCACTTTTCTTTTCTATTTTATTTTATCCCACATTGCTTAGGGATTTTAATCTTAACCTAATCTCTCTTTGTAAATAGAGAGTAAGTCTTGTAAAATTTATTAATTCATAATTAAAAGGAAAAACATTCAACTTTTATGGTATCTTCTCTTCATTTTTCTCTTATTTTACAACACTAATAAGATTTTAGGTGTCAATTTAATTAGTTGACCATTTATATACATAAAAAACATTCTCAGAAATAGAGAAACTCTTACCTTTTAATATCTAATTAAGAGAAAAACATTACTTTCTAAAATATGATTATGAAATGAGGTTTTTCTTTCTCACTTAAAATAGAATTTGGATTTGAGTTTAGTTAATGCTTATGTTAAACTTTTCATAATATTTTGTCATATATGTTTTGAATAAAATACACAATAAAGTTATATTTAAATTATTATCCAATAATTATTATTATAATTTATAAAAAAATCATTAGAAATATCAACTTACAGAAAATATGGGTCTCTTAAAAATAAGACACTTCTATTTTATAGTAATCCTTCAAACTATATTTATCCTACTAGAAGCACACCCTAATTGTGTCAAAAGAGATACAAGGTTCTATGTTTGCGAAAATTATATTATGTGCCGGGTGTATATGTCATCTCTCTCATAGCAGGCGGGCCTCATAACTGTGTGGGGCCCGCCTGCTGTGAGAGAGATGACATATACACCCGACACATGATATACCACCTCCTATGTTTGTATTTGCTTCTTGGATTGCTAATGATTGAGCACATGCACCCAATTATATGATCAATAAATGCAACCAACAATTATTCTTAAACATATGAATGAAGAAATTCAGTTTCCCAAATTCTGGTACCTCGATGTTATAAAAATATTTTTTATTTTTATCATTTCTATACTCGATGTTATTCATTCCCTACATGGTATTCATTTCATTTATTTTTATCAATGAAGACAATATTTTTTATTTTAACATTTCTATATTCGATGTCTGTTCAAAGTTACAAAACTACATCATAGTCTACTTGAAAATGAGTAGAAAAATTATAAAATTTCTATCTTAAATACACTTTTGAAATTTTGTGTGGAAAAATGACAAAGTCAAAAATACTGTAATATTTTTGGACCTTCACCTAATTTATAGTAAACCAGAAATAATTTCCCTTTAACGTATGAGATTTTAAATTTCAAATTTGATATCCCATTTTAATAAAGCTTTGAGCAGTTCGTTTAGCTTGATTAGTATGTACAACAGAATATGTATGAAACTGACTCACATATCTTTGGGATCTCTGTAGGGCTTTGTATCGAGCTTTAAGTTTCAGATATTCATGCTGGCTACTTAGCTCCTACAACCACAGCAGTACAATACATTTACAGCTTGAATCACTCACATGGTGTGATTCTCTGATTACTGAAGAGTATTTTAGTTTCCTAACATATACCAATGTATGTCTTGTTTTAGATTCGCTTATTAAGAGTCAGTATTCATCCGCTCTAGAATAAAGTACGTTGGGAGGCTTACCATAAGTTCCTCATATAGGTTTAGTATGAGCTCAAAATGTGAATCAGATTTCTCTCTAATATGGAGTTGATACTCAATGGAGTTTTTTTTTATTATTATTTTTATAGCGAGACAGAGTCCTAATTAAGCTTACTTTCTGTTTCTTTTTTGGGAAATTTCAAATTGTATTCAAATCTTTTATGGGCGAGACTGTAACTATGACCTTTTAGTCTTTTAATGGTTATTTGATAAGTCCCTATCAAAGATTTTTTACTTCTAGTACGAGCAGTGGGGTCCCAGCTAGAGAAGAAAATTATAGTAACTTTCTCAGGCTGAAAGCGAAACAACAAATAGTTAATATTTCTACATCATCATCTTTAATAGTTATAAAATGTGTTGTGATATATTTATGACAGATTTAAAAGGGAAAGTCCAACAGTCATATACTAGCTAAAAGACGAAACAAATTTAAACTCAATGTCCGGTACCAAATGCAACTGTCCACGGTGTTCCCAAAAGAGTATCCTAACTGAAACTACCTGTAGAAAAAATAGAGGTGAATATTTGGGAAAATACTTGTAGGAACTCGATTATTTATTTTGAAAAGTTTTTCATTTTTTGATATACCGTTGCATGGGTAGTCTAAATACTGTTCAAATTACACTTTTCAATATCATACATGTAAGTAACGGAAATCAGAATATAATCAAAGTACTTATTAAGAAATCATGCGGAAAGTCGAAAATCTCACTCACACATATATAACAAGTTGTAAAATCTGTTTCGTAAAAATATATCTGAAATAAATCACTAAATTTCCATACACGTATATAAAGCCTTAAGAGTCTCAAAGATCATGAAAATAGTAGAAAGTACATGCACGCACATAATCCCACATCACAATCCATAAATATATGAGCTCTAACTCCTCATCAAATCCCAGAATACTTTGATAACCCATATACCCATAAAAGTGATTATGTGAGCGAATGAGTTAAATCGATGGATCAAATATTCTATTTTACAAAACACTTTTCAAAAAATTATCTTTACCTTACAACATATTCTCATAAATAGAGAGCATAATATTTTTTATTCTTATAATTTATGATTATTTAGTCTTGGTTCAGTTGGAAACCGGTACTGTTTCATTTTTTGGATTTCCCTTTTGAATTTACCGATTAAGGTTTTACCGCAATTATTACCTTTTGATCTTTTGATTAAGGCTGTCCTTTTTCTTTTCCTTTCTCTTGAAAATATATAACTTCCTTTTATTATTAATAATATTCTCTTGGTTTGGCATATGATCTAACAAGATTTTAGGTAAATTTAGTTTACCATTTTATATATAAAAAAAAAATAAAAAAAAATCTCAGAAATAGAGAAGGTATTACCTTTAATACTAATTTAGAAAAAACATTACTTTCTAAAATATGATTCTGAAATTAGGTTTTTCTTTCTCTCTTAAAACATAATTTGGATTTGAGTTTAGCTAATACTTATGTTAAATTTTTCATAATTTTCTTTCATATATATTTTGAGAAAAATACATAGTAAATATTGAGTTATATCTAAATTAATATCCAATAATTATCAATAATAATTTATTAAAAGCTCATTAGAAATATCAACTTACACAAAGTATGGGTTTCTTGAAATAAAATAAGACACTTCTATTTTATATTAATCCAATTATTCATAAAATAAGACATTCAGTTTCCCTAATAGCTGCTTCCTTAGCAAGGTAGCCATCCTTGCATGTAATTGTTCAAACTTGGGCCTGCATTGACAACTGATACTGTATCTGCAGGCTGCTGGTATCTGCAGTTAATTCAATGAACTCGACTCAGAAAAGCAAGAATGCATCATATATAGATTAGTCACCTTTTGATTTCTTATATTTAAACATATGGGTTGCTTTACCCGATTTGCAATGTGGGTTCACATTCTAATGGTTGAAAGAATGTATCACACAGTGGGTGAGCTGCTTTAAGGCCATATCCGCAATCTTCTGCAGTAGGATTCACCTCAAGTGTGTTCAATTGGTATCCTTCCATCCACTGAAATACAGCATATATTTGACATTTTCCAGTAATCTTTGAGGTCTAATTAAGTTCACGATTTTAGGTACGTAGTTGAATAACTTACTCTTTGCTTAAGGGTCTTATTTGCTTCGCTCAGCAAGTGTTCCTGCATTTGTAAGAATTAGAAACTGAAATGTGAGTGGAAAAAGTATCTGAATAACGAAGAGGAAGCTTAATATCATACCTTATGTTGAAGATCAGTGATGGTATCCAGCATGTACCGAGTCTGTAAAGCCATGTATGTATAATATGATAGTGAGTTACATATCTTTGGGTTGCATTTTTTTAAGTATCCTTGATTTATGTACTTAATTCAGTGATAGCAGGTTAATTTACTCTTGTTGATAGCAAACTTGGAATATGAATAAATATAATGTGACGCCACGTACCCTTGTCGATCTGATCTGCTTCAATGACGTATCAAGCTGTCTTTCCAATGACTCAAGTTCTTTGCTGCTTAGAGGGCCAAGTTCTTCTCCAAGGAGATTCCTGTAGATATAAATTAGACGAAAGTTAGAAATATTACAATATTTTTTATTTTATCATTTCTACCTTCGATGTTATAAAAATATGTATTTTTCCGTTCAAAGTTACAAAAGTACATCATAGTCCACCTGAAAATGAGTAGAAAAATTATCAAAGTTCTACCTTAAATACACTTTTGAAATTCTGTGTGGAAAAATTACAATGTCAAAAATCTATATTACACACAACGGTGTGAGAGGAAAGAGAAGGCAACCAATTGTTATGATTAAGAGAGATAATGTATTCAAAGAATATCTTTATGTGGCTTAATTGGCGGCTCATATCATTTCATTATAATCTAATAGCTGATAAAAAATCACTCCATTATAGAATCTCTATAAAAATGGAAAATGAAAACTACCAAATAAATTAAAAAATAAAATCATTTATTAAAAGAAAATGAAAACTACCAAATAAATTAAAGAATAAAATTATTTAATTAAAAAATAAAATCATTTAATTAAAAAATAAAATCATTTCATGATAGAATATCTCTGAAAATTAACAAAGAAATTAAATAACATAATTTTAATCTCTCTGTAAATTATGTAACACCGTGCTGGAGGCACGGGCAATATCTAGTGATGTAATATTTTTGGACGTTCACTTAATTTATGATAGACCGGAAATAATTTCCATTTAACGTACGAGATTTTAAATTTAAAATTTGATATCCCATTTTAATAAAGCTTTGAGCCTTTCATTTAGCTTGATTAGTATGTACAACACAATAGGTATGAAATTGACTCACATACCTTTGGGATCTCTGTAGGGCTTCGTATCGAGCTTTAAGCTTCAGATATTCATGCTGGCTACTTAGCTCCTACAACCACAGCAGTACAATACATTTACAGCTTGAATCACTCACATTGAATAACACCATAGGAAAATAAGTCTATTGAACATAGTTTAACTTATCAAAATTATGTGGGTAGTTTTCTTATCTTCGTCCAAACTACAACGATTTAACAATTATGAATTAAAGTCTATTGCACTGGTTTAGGTACAAAGTTGCTTCTATGGTGATTAATTATGTGCAAGATTGAGATGATCTCCAATCATCAAGTTCAATGATAATACTCAGATTTTGGTAAAACAATCGGATCTATAGACGGAAAGCGAAGTTACTTGAAGATAAATGTCAAAATAACCATTACCAGGGCCTCCCTTGTGGACACATTTGGTTCTGGTGCTCCATTGTTACACTTCTGGTACCTCTCAAGCGTTTTGGGCATACTAGATAATCACATCAGATAAGTTGCATTAGGCCTCCACAGATACAAATGCTTGAAAGGAATATTGAAAGATGAATAAGGAAACAGTATTGTAGGGTTTGATATAGAGTTTAGTCAACGTGTAAACTAGCTTTTATTCTCACTATAATACCTATAAGTTAGCTTATACTTTCAATCAATACTCTATATTAAATGGTACTTATAGAACATATCTAATGTGAGCGTTTGAGATAAATGAACACCAGTGATTAGTATTTTGCATTAACAAGTATTCAAATATTCAATCAGAATAAGAGGGGAATAAAATATGGATGTGAGTTCAAGGGTTTCAAGAACAGAAAGAATTGTATAATAAGGGTTATACAAAAAAAAGTAAAAATAAAAAAATCTGTACTTTGAATCAAACCATAAGCTTTCAAAGAACTTGAGTTATTCTCTCATAAAGAATTTCTGTTGAGAAAAATTGAAATTGAAGGTAGATAAAGTTTGAATTTCAATAGCGGATGTTTTTGTTTCATGTTTTAGAAAAAAAAATTAAAATTACTTGAAAGAATTACAAGCATTAGGAAACAATTTTATAGGAAAAATAATTTACTTGTTCCTAGATTCAAGTAATTTCCTTTTTCACATTACATAGCTTATTAATTAATGAAAAGGAAAAATGCATTAACCCTGCACAATTGCACGGAAATATACACCAGTCAATAATGTTGGCATTTACAAGGTAATTATTGAAGTTTTCAATTAGAATGAGAGAGAAGGAAAATATTAGAAATAAATCAATTCACAATGGTCTTTAAGTAGCAAAGATATCGAGAGGAGCTTGTACAAAATAATACATTGAAATTCAAATCATTTTTGTTTCAAAATTATGAAAACATTCTGATAGAGAAATTACTCATTATAAATTTAAATTTTTAACTAATATATTATTTTTGTAAAAAGCAGAATAAAATAAATAAAATACAATATTGGGTTATTAAATAAGCATTCATTTATACTAAATAAAAAATCAATTTATCCATGCAAGTATTGTGAAAAAATAAAAATAATCTTTTGCTGTCGCAGACTTTTACAAGAAACACACTTTCTTGATTCGAATCCTATATTTCAAATGAGATCATGAGCCCTTCCTTAAGCCACATATAGTAAAAATCGTTCTGAAACACAAAATAACTGTTGCACTAAACATGTCAGTTGTCAATTCATCATAAATCATTCAGATCTGTGCGTGTTTATGTCAGAAAGAAGGAAGCTTAAAATCAGAAGTAGCTTTGGGAAGATGAAACGCTAAAGCTCAGCAGATAGAGACGTCTCCTTAACAAAATCAACATTATGATCCACTGGAAATAACCAAAGAGAATGTTGATACAGACAAGAGAGGAAAAAAACAACAAGATATTCACGAAAACGGCAAAATACTCAATTCAAAAGCAACATTTTTTTCTCTCTGTCTTCGATGATCAACTCTGACTAAATGATACAAAAAAGAGCAATAAATAAAAAAAATAAAATATTTTCTTACGGTTTCAAGATCCAAAGTCAGATTTCAAAAAAAGAAATGAAGCAAAAAGGGAATCTTGACTAGCTAATTAGACAGCGGAGAGGTTTAAAAAGAGAAAAGAAAAAAAAAACAAAGTACCTTGAAGAACTGCAAAACTCGTAGAGCTTTCCACTAGTGGAGAAAATGATGAGAGCAACCTCAGCATCACAAAGTACGGAAAGCTCATAAGCTTTCTTCAAAAGACCATTTCTTCTCTTTGAAAACGTCACTTGCCTGTTTATCTTGTTCTCTATCTTCTTTAACTCTACCCTCCCTCTTCCCATTTTCTCCTCTCTCTCTCTCTTTCTCTTCATCAACTATTTCTCTTTAGGTTGCCCTATTTCTTATATATATATTGTTGATGGTGGTTTTTTAGGCCCCCAAGGAAGGATAAAGTTGGTTTTACACTTGATAAGGTAAAAGTCTAATGTCTTTGTGATGATGAGAAGTCAGACAGAGGAGCTCGAATATGAGGTGATGTCTAGAAGAGATCATGACCCGAGCCCGAGGCACAGAGAGGCAACCCGAGGCAGAACTTGAGGATATATTGGAAGATTGATATGAGGTGGTTAGGTCCAAGGTGGTCAGGTCCAAGGTGATTAGTTCCGAGGTGGTCAGGTCAGATCTCCCCAACATCAGACTCTTAGAGTATCTAGGCATTCAGAGCCTTGTGTCAGAATGAGGATCGGCTCAGCAAATCATACCCAACCTGATGAGAAGATATCAGATTCAACAAATCACTTGGTGGTTTGCAGTATCCCGAGCTCTCGTATGAGAAAAGCAACGGTTCTCATCGAAAGTATCTTCTGTCATCCGCCATAGGCCGGTGCAGTGATAGAAAGGTGGTAGAACAGAGCCGCCACAGGCCGGTATAGTGACATATAGGTGGCAGAGCAGAGCCGTCATATGCCGCCATAGGTCGGTGCAAAGACAGAAAATGAAGTGTTCTGATTGGTCAAAATGTGGGAAGCTAAGGAGAGTTGCTACTTCAATGATGACATGCGACATGAGCTGATGTCATAAGCGGTGGACTATAAAGAGCGGTTGAGAACTCATTTAAGGAGGATTGGAGAAAAAAATTTATATTTCACACATAACTTGTAAAATAGAGAGCAAAAAGCTTAAGTGTAAGAGTGAATTTGTAAGAGGCCGGTCAGACGAGCTTGAGAGATAAGGAGGTCGGTCCTACCCGACCCGGTAATAAAAATTTCATTTTCCCTTGTGTCTGTGGACGTTGGTTGGATCCATTCTGCCGAATCACGTCAAACTCTTTGTTTTACCTGTGTGTTTTCTCATCCGGCCGGATCCTGGATCTATAAGACTATAATTTATCTTTCATTTATGTTATTATCTGCTTTTAATTTTCTTGTTTTCGTTTTTTCCTGTTTCTTTCCTTTTTTAAAAAAACTATTTTTCTTGTCTATTTGCTTTATATTGTTACGTTAGTGTTTAAGTATGTCTTGTAATTTTTTATTTATTTATTTTTTTAATAGGGGTGTCTTTACGAACACCTTGATTAACCCCCAAGTCCATATTTAGTGTTCTCAAAAATTTCCCAAAGATGTCTTATTTTAGATTCAAGTGTTATCGCTGATTAGGAGTCAGTATTCATCAACTCTAGAATAAGGTAGGTTGGCAGGCTTACCATAAGTTCCTCATAAGCCTTTAGTATGAGCTCAAGATGTGAATCCGATTTCTCTTTAATATGGAGTTGATACTTAATTTGGGTTTTTATTATTATTATTATTATTTTTATTTTTATAGCGAGACAGAGTCCTAATTAAGCTTAGTTTCTGTTTCTTTTTTGGGAAATTTCAAACTGTATTCATGTCTCTCATGGGCGAGACTGTAACTATGACCTTTTAGTCTTTTAATGGTTATTTGATAAGTCCCAATCAAAGATTTTTTTTTTCTAGTACGAGCAATGTGGTCCCAGCTACAGAAGAAAATGATAGTAACTTTCTCAGGCTGAAAGCGAAACAACAACTAGTTAATATTTCTACATCATCATCTTTAATAGTTATAAAATGTTTTGTGGTAAAAGGAAAAGTCCAACATACTAGCTGAAAGGACGAAACAAATTCAAATCCAATGTCTGGTACCAAGCTTATGTAACTGCCCACGGTGTTCCCAAAAAAATCGCCTAACTGGAACTACTTATGGAAAAAGCAGAGGCAAGTATTTGAGAAAATACTTATAGAAATTCGGTTACTTATTTTGAAAACTTTTTCATCTTTCAAAATACCACTGCTGATTAGTCTAAATACTGTTCAAATTACACTTTTCAATATCATACATGTAAGTAACGGAAATCAGAATATAATGAAAGTACTTATTAAGAAATCACGTGGAAAGCCGAAAATCATCACACACATATAACAAGTGATAAAATCTGTTACGTAAAAATATATCTAAAATAAATCACTAAATTTCCATACACGTATATAAAGCCATAAGAATCTCAAAGATCATGAAAATAATAGAAACAACATACATGCACATAATCGCACATCAGAATCCATAAATATTTGAGTTTTAACTCTCATCAAATCCTAGAGTATTCTGATAACCCACATACCTATAAAAGTGATTATGTGAGTGAATGAGATAAATTGATGGATCAAATATTCTATTATACAAAACACTTTTCAAAAAAATTAACTTTACCTTACAATATATTCTCATAAATAGAGAGCATCGTTTTTTTGTTCTTATAATTTATGATTATTTAGTCTTGGTTCAGTTGGATGCTAGTACTGTTTCATTTTTCGAATTTTCCTTTTTTGTTCTTATAATTTATGATTATTTAGTCTTGGTTCAGTTGGAGGCTAGTACTTTTTCATTTTTCGAATTTTCCTTTTGAATTTACCGATTAAGGTTTTACCGCAATTATTACCTTTTGATCTTTTGATTAAGGGTGTCGTTTTTCTTTCTCTTTCTCTTGAAAATTTATAACTTTCTTTTATTATTAATAATATTCTCTTGGTTTGGCATATGATCTAACAAGATTGTAGGTATCAATTTAGTTTACCATTTCTTAAAATAGAATTTGGATTACCAAATTCTTATGCAAACAATGGCTGCTTCCTTAGCAAGGTAGCCATCCTTGCATGTAATTGTTCAAACTTGGTCCGATTTGCAATGTGGGTTCACATTCTAATGGTTGAAAGAATGTATCACATTCTAAGGCCATATCCGCAATCTTCTGCAGTAGGATTCACCTCAAGTGTGTTCAATAGGTACCCTTCCATCCACTGAAATACAGCATATATTTGACATTTTGGTGGCATGCAATTTGGTAAATGCACAATTAAATATACCATTTTTTTTCCAGTAATCTTTGAGGTATAATTAAGTTCATGATTTTAGGTACGTAGTTGAATATAACTTACTCTTTGCTTAAGGGTCTTATTTGCTTCGCTCAGCAAGTGTTCCTGCATTTGTAAGAATTAGAAACTGAAATGTGAGTGGGAAAAGTAATTGAATAATGAAGAGGAAACTTAAGATCATACCTTATGTTGAAGATCAGTGAGGGTATCCAGGCCCAGCATGTACTGAGTCTTCAAAGCCATATGTGTATAATATGAAAGTGAGTTACATATCTTTGGGTTACAATTTTTTTAAGTATCCTTCTATGCTTAATCGGAACAGGTAAAACCCTCGGCTATCGCAAACTTTTATAATAAATGCACTCTTTTGATTCGAACCCAGGACTTCAAGTGAGATTCTGAACGGTTACCACCAAGCCACGCCTCTTGGGACATTACAAATAGTAAAAATCATTCTTAAACACAAAATAACTGTTGCACTAAACATGTCAGTTGTCAATTCATCATAAATCATTCAGATCTGTGTGTGTTTATGCGAGAAAGAAGGAAGCTTAAAATCAGAAGTAGCTTTGGGAAGATGAAACCCTAAAGCTCAGCAGATATGGAGATGTCTCCTTAACAAAATCAACATTATGATCCACTGGAAATAACCAAAGAGAATGTTGATACAGACAAAGAGAGGGGAAAAAAAAACAAGATTTTCACGAAAACGGCAAAATACTCAATTGCAAGGCAACATTTGTTTTTCTCTCTTTGTCTTTGATGATCAACTATGACTAAATGATACAAAAAAGAGCAAAAAAAAAAAATAAAATATTTTCTTATGGTTTCAAGATCCAAAGTCAGATTTCAAAAAAAGAAATGAAGCAAAAATAGAATCTTGACTAGCTAATTAGACAGCAGAGACGTTTAAAAAGAAAAAAGGAAAAAAAACAAAGTACCTTGAAGAACTGCAAAACTCGTAGAGCTTTCCACTAGTGGAGAAAATAATGAGAGCAACCTCAGCAACAAAGTACGGAAAGCTCATAAGCTTTCTTCAAAAGACCATTTCTTCTCTTTGAAAACGTCGCTTGCCTGTTTATCTTGTTCTCTATCTTCTTTAACTCTACCCTCCCTCTTCCCATTTTCTCCTCTCACTCTCCATTTCTCTTCATCAACTATTTCTCTTTAGGTTGCCCTATTTATTATATTTATATTTATTTATTTATAATCATATGAGGATATGTATGAGGTATGCGTCACCTCATCTTGAATATATGTATAAACAAAACGAATATTA
>SKCR01043490.1:0-60648 GCA_019454045.1 Zanthoxylum bungeanum | reverse complement strand
TTAAATTGGTTTTAACCCTGACTAAACTGGCTTTACCGCCTGATTGGTCGGTGTAATTAATACTAATTTCACTAATCTGGATACCGCCTATATGGCTGGTTTGTAATATCATGCAAAGTTAATATATTATATTAATGGAGAATATAAAATAGAAGTAATAAAGTGGATCCTTTACCTCAGCATCTTTTCTTTATTGTACTTTTACTTATTTAATTTCAGCAATTACTTTCAGCAATTACTTTCAGCAAATTATTCACATTTACTTTTCAGTAATTACTTTCAGCATTAGTTTTTAGCATTTAATTTTCAGTATTTAATTTCAGAATTTACTTTCCGTAAGTTACTTTTCAGGCAATTTACTTTCAGCTTTTACTTATGTCTTTTACTTTAAAGCATTTTTATTTTATGTCTTTACTTTTAAGTTTTACTAGCCCTAGTTATGTGTTAGTTATCGGGGTGTGATGAAGCTAATATCGCCGGTTATTATAAGGGGTTAATTTAAGTTTGTGTTGGTTATTATCTAGGTCCCAAGATCAAACAAGACATGAAATACATGTGTGAACACATCAACGGAGGTAGCGGAATACTCACATCGATCGGTTGAGTCGATTTGAAGACGATGAAGCCACAAAACCCACTGGTTTGGTGCGCCCACTGCTGCAGTTCATGCTCACTGGTTTAGCAGTTTCGGGTCTCTTCGAAGCTCCAAACTCCGTCGGATGAGTCCCGCCTCATGGGTGAACCTCCCTACCACCTTCGCAAGTCTCGTAGTGTGCTAGCACTTGCGGTTTTTGCCACAAAAACCCAACTCTTGCTTCCCATTGCTCCGCCATTTTGGCTTCAAAAACCAGTCAACTTTTGTAGTTTGGGCGTGAGTTTGAAGAGAAAGAAAATAGAGAGAATAAAGTTGTGTAAAAAATTTGCAAAAGTGTAAATCAATTTTCCTTTTATATTTTCCAAAATAAAAATGATTTACCATTTACTTTAATTCAAAATCAAGTAAATGTTGGAGCCAAAAAGCTAAAGATGCTTTCCACCACTTGCATCAACTATTCACATCAACTTAAGTCATATCAACTTTAATAAAGTGACATGTCTTTCAATCAATCAATCACATCAATCAATCACATCACTCAAAGTGACATTTGATTTGACGCTTGATGTGACGAATGATTTGACGCTTGATGCGACTTGCGTTGCCGCACTCGAATTCGAAATACGAATGCGCTCGCAATCACACTCGGGCTCGGGTTCGCTAATTCCAAATTAACGATTTTTCCGTCGCGTCGTAATTAAATGATTACGCCTAGCGAATTCACTATTCACGTCGCTAACGAATTAATTCTAAATTAATTCGTTCGCCCGAATTAAAATCTAATTTTAATTCCGCGTCGAAATCTAATTTCGTTTAATATATCGAATATATTAATTTAATCGATTAATTCCAAATTAATCGTTATCTCTCTCTAGACGATATTTATCCTAGATAAAATATCTCCGTAATTAATCCTAGATTAATTTTCTCTCTCTTCTATATAATCCCAGATTATTTAAGAGTGCGAGTTATGCGTCATCGGTGGATTATCGGGAAGCGACCCATGAGATCCCCGGATAAGTTGGCAGTAAATACGGTCGTCGGAGTATCCGAATCACGTACGTACCAAGTACTACGTTCTACCGATTTACGAGACAAGGTCGACTCCTAGCAAAGCACCAAGTCTACCCAATTCTCCGGACATATCCATTTAAGAATATTAAGATCTGTATCAAGCGTAGTATACCATTGTATTGTGTATATCGGCCCAGTATCGGATAGTCACGTGCTAGGGCTGGGGCTGGATAAGTGTCTGCCCCGTCCGAAACACATATCGGATGTCTGGTAACATAGTCTCTATAATCGGATATTCATGACCTGGTCACAATATCCCGATTGGATGCGCATCACTCAAGAGCACTAGTACCGTATCCTGCGTGACATCATCTCCACTATGACTGAAGTGATACTTCCGTCTGACATCACACCCAATACACTACGACTCTCTGATAAACCCAGAAGTGGTGTACGCAGAACCGGTTAAAGCCCTGTACCACCAAGACCAAAGTCTATCGATTATCGTAAGTATTAGCGATGTAAGTCTCAGGTTAAGACTATACACACCTACCTTGATTTCGGCCTCCCATAGACACATAGTCATAATACCAATGGGATTCCGAGGGGTCTATCCAGAGCGAAGCTGTTCCCGTACCATCGGTGAAACACGACCTCCTATCGCACTTGCATAAGTATCCGATACTTATATATATGAGAACTATGCCGTTGTGCCCTCACAACGCACACAAGTGCAATACTAGCCTATTCCGCATTATCGATGTCCAGTCTCGATAATACTCCGGCTAGGGATATTTAATGATTAATCCTTCGGGGACTGATACTGTCTCATATCATTCTCAATCCAGGAACTAATCATAGGGACCTCTCTTCATTTATATATCTATGGTGATCTAATCACAAATGATGAGAGTGCAATTTCCTTGTCACATAGTTAATTTGCTACAACAACACAATGATCTGTGCAAATAGTGACGCTATGGGTCATTTTGTCCAACAATCTCCCACTTGGCACATAGCCAGTCACTCAAGTGTCCCACACCCGAACTATGTACGGTTCGCTCAAATTGCTGAGGAAAGGTTTTCGTCAGCGGATTTGTTTGATTATCGTTTGACGCGATTTATACGATCATCACATCGCCACGATGTATGATCCGAACGAATCAGATGATATAGAAGTATATATCTGGATCGTCGATGAGACCTTTAATTCCTTAGCCTGTGCTGACGCCTAGCTCAGCTGCTAAAGAACTATATCTAATCTAATTAGATTTATTTTCGATCCAAATGGCTTCTTTTGCTGCCTCAGCTGCAGCAATAATCCGCATTTGTTGTTTATTCGGCAACAGTTATCTTGCTCGGAATATTTCCAGCTCACTGTCCCAGTGTTCAAACTTTATAGTACCGTATATTTAATCGTTTGGAAACTTGCAGCAGTGATCCCAGTCACTTCAAGTTCTCCTTCTCCATAGTTTAAGATAGCATCTTTAGTTCTCTGAGATACTAACAGATGTTCTTAACTTCAATCCAGTGACTATCACTTGGATTGACCTGATCGTGACTCCATATGCTCGAAGCGTATGAGACACCAATACAAGTACATTTTAAATGTACAATTTCCCAGAGAGTGTTAACAACTCCAAATCTATCCCAGTAGATCTTTATTCCTTGAATAAAGGTTGTTACTCCCCAGAATTCTACGGAGAATTTCTATTGAAAGCCAAGCTTTCATCCAATTGCTATATGGGAATTTAACTGTCAGTGCGCTCTCCCACTAACCTCCTTATATACACAAGAATTATTTCGTTTTGAGTCAAATCATAAACCATTATGATTATTTCAAAACGACAGTTTCAAGAACCTTATGCTTGCATTAATCCAAACATGGATCGAATAACCCGCAAACCTTGTTTGTCGGTTATACAAAATCGTCAGATGTTGTAAACATTCTCCAAAAGGTTTCCTTTTCAGGAAAGCGATTTTGATCTATAACTGACACATTTCATAAATGAAATACGCAGTTATCAACAAGCATCTTCAAAATGGATTTACCATGGCAACAGGTAAAAGGTTGAACCGTTATTAACACAATGTTGATAACGATACCTTTCCGTCAAAAGCCCAGCTTTGTACGTTGGTATGTTGCCTTCCATGTATGTCTTCCTTGAAGACGTTAATGTACCAATAGGCACAATGCCTTGTGGTACAACAACTAGTATCAAAATAGTTGTTATACATGGAATCCATTTCGGACTCATGGCACTTTGCCATAATAGGGAGTCGATACCTCGTATCACTCCTCAAAACGTAGTCGGTGGATATACCTTCATAAGATTGACATCTTTATGAGGTTAGATCAGAAACCCATACCCTAGGTTGTTTTCTGACTCTATCCGATCTACTAGTTTCTTGTGTATTTGAAGATTAATGGTATAGATTCATCATAGATGAACTATTTGTGTTCCATTAAGGACTTCGTGCCTTGAACAGTATTACTCCGATTTTCATCGAGTATCACTATCCTCCCACTGACCACTGCATATCGGTATTCCTCTCAGGAAAAACCGCATGGTGAGCAACAATCACATTGTTCTCATGTGAGATTTATAAGTACTATACTTAAGGTTTCCCTTAGGATAACCTATATTGGCACTTATCCAATTTGGGTCCTTAGTTTGGTATCATCCAAACGTTATGCCTGGCATACCCAAATTATCAGGAATGAGAAACCTCGTTTCTTCCCTGTTCATATCCTATATGACATCTGTCAAACAGATTTATATGGAACCTTATTCTAAATAAGTTTTGCACTGTTAATACATATCCTATTGAAGGAAACAGTAGCTCAGAGCGACTCGTGATAAACCTTATCATGTCCAACAAAATTCGGTTTTTAGTTCGGACACACCGTCTAACTGACGTGTCTCAGAGGAGTCCTCATATGAAAGAATACCGTACTCTTTCATGTACGTATGAAACTTACTGCTTAAGTATTTTCCATTACGGTCTTACCGTGGCGGAATAATACTATACCGATCTGTTTATTTACTTCGTGTCGAAACTTTAAAGTTTCCATTTGTGTTCTTCAAAAGAAACACATAACCATAACGTGATGCCACATCCGTTAAGGTCACGAAATATTCATGTTCACATCTAGTCTAGCTAGATATGGGCCCACTAACTTCACCATGAATAGGGCTAACAGATCGGTGGCCCTTATACTATTACCAAGTAAATAGTATTTTAGGTACTTTACCTAATAAACTAGATTCGCAGACCTTATTTGAATAGTCAAATCAGTCCTAGTACCCACTCTTCAAAAGTGTGGATATACGAGTCTCGTTTAATTGTGTCCTAGACAACAATGCCACAAATAAGTCTCTATTGATCAAATCAATTTGAGCTATTTATTTGTCATTTTTATATGTTTGAGATTTTATTATATTCAAAATATAAATTCTGTTATTCACATCTAATGTGTTTATCTCAGTATCATCTTTATATAATAAAACACTTTAGTGTTCTAGAATATAAAGGTTTATCCGCAACGGATTAAACACTGATATAGAGATAATGTCTCTAGTCAAACTAGTTACATTATAACAGTTCCTAATTTAAGTACATACCCAAAGGGTAGTTCCTAAACTTAGGTATCTACGGTCGAAACAGCGACTTTCGTCCCGTTTCCGATTTGCAGAGAAATCTCGGCTTGAAGTCAGTATCCAGCTCATAGCGGTCTGAACATCAATACATATATTTATGTACCACACTAAGTATTTAAAATCCAATTTCAATACTAGTAGTGAACATAAACTTGACAAATATTTTAAAGTCAGAGCCTCGCCCTTTCTTTAATTCCTTCGTGTCTGCCATATCCAAATGGTAGTCACTTTGGGATATGTCAATTATCTTTTCAATATTTCAAAACCTTTGGCCAAGCCTTGGGTTTTAGAATATCGAAATGATGTGCACCTTGTGCAACTTGCCCAATTGCAAACTTTATTTAAAATAGATTTATTGTCAAGTATATTAAATTAAGCACTAAAGTCATCATCACATAAATCTTCCAAAGATTTTATGCTCTACTTATTTGCTTAATTATGGGCCTAGATATAACAAGTTATTTTATCCAATAAAGTAACCTATTATTGATTCCCAATGAAAATTAAATCATTAAATATTCAAACTTTTAATCCTTTCTTGATTTTAATAGTCTAACTATTTAATCAATTTTAATAAAGGTACTATTATTTAATGATTACAATAATCCAATTATTTAATCAACTATAATCTTAATATGATTACTATAATCCAATTATAAAATCAACTATCATTTTAATTCAATTATATTGATTACTATAATCCAATTATAAAATCAAACTATATATCGAATGAGTTTGTATATAGTCCAACTATATATATATTTAAAACAACATAAAATATTAGTCCAACTAATACTTTTGATTAATATGACGAGTAAAATATAGATGAGCGCGTTTAGCGAGTATTCGAACGAATGTTGCAAATTCAATACTTGCCTCCCACTATTTTTCGTCGAGCCTCTAACCCTTTGTCGAGTACTCGGGAAACCGTGTTTCCTAGTGGGCTAGGATCCCGTTAAATATCACACAATCTTGACTTTGGCCAACAAATTGTATGATAATTAACTAGGTAGATCTCGAAGATCAATTGGATCTCATCCAACTCCAAGATCCAGTAGGTGGACATCCAAGTCCCAAACATATATCTAATATATGCCTATATATCGAAATATATACCCTAACCTTTTCCTCTGAATCAACTAGGCCTTGGCTTTGGCACAAACAAACCTAGTGATCCCAGTCAAGCGCGGACCCATTGACATGGAAGCTTCGTAATCAATGTCAATGGACAAGAAGTGGTCTTGACTTTGGCCAACAAACCACAACTTGGACACGACACCGATATGGAACAAAGCCTCGTGATTAAAAACACATCTTTGACGGACAAGGGCTTGACTTTGGCCAACAACCCCTGCCAATCTCGGATCTTGAGTAAGAATCACTCAATGGAAGGAAAATAAACGCTTGATATTTAACGAGGGTTTTTCGCGTGCAAATTGGCTACCAATTTAATTATCTTTGTTAAGGTCTCATCATCATACACTCTTAAACATGCATTCTAAATACATAATAAAGCGAGTATGAAAATAAATAATAATGATATGCGGATGGATACTTAACACATTGATCCTAGATCAAATCTCTCCCTTTCTCACTCAAGCTAGCACTTGTATTACTTCTACCCGTTACACTACACTTCTAAAGAAACCTCATTTACATGGAGGGGAATAGGTGAGAAGGAGAATACAAGAGAATGAAGGTGATAAGGCTGGACACGCAGGTCCAATTTAATAAATCGAATTTATTACAACAATTTCTAAAATTGCCCCACCCGACTAATATCCATCTGATATACATTATTCATTCACAAACCACGTATTCACACAAAAGCATGCTATCAATCAATCTAATCAAATTAATTAATCTGATAATTAAGTGATCATCCAATGTTCAAACAACGATTTGATTTGTTCGAGTCAAACTCGTTTTGCGAATAAGTACTTAAAGTACGAATTCATGAATTAAATTAAACTACAACATTAAATCAAATTTAATATGCATTTAATACTAATTCACTATTCAATTCCAAATTAAATATTACACTTTTATTTAATAAACCTTTTACGATTTAAATTCCAAATTTAATCGTAACGCGTCTCAAAGACCAATTAACGTCCAACGTCAATTCAATTAAGTCCAATGGGCTTTTAATTGATTTCTTAAGGCGTGGACTTTTGGTCAACTCGGGTCAAACCGATAACCAAAGTCCAATCCGGGATTTACCCCATAAGCCCATAAATCAATCTTGGCCCATTAGGCCCAATTGAACTTTAAAGGTTCATTAGTCGCATTTGGGCTTTATGGTTAAGGTTTTGGGCCCAATTTGATCCAATCCACTTGGCCTAAACCCAACTTGATAAAATCAAGCCCAATAGGCCCAATTACAACATTAGAAGCCCAATATCAAAAATAGGTCCAAATAATTAAATTCAAAAAATCCAATTTTCCCATTTAATTACCAAAGTGTATTACATGATCAATTACCCAAATCAACATTTCTAAAACATGAATTTACATAATTAATCATGGTCATTTTATCAATTGGTGTCAACACAAATAAATCAAAAATCAAACCCATTTACATGCTTAAAGGTCTCGGCCAAGGGAGGGATTTTTATCCGATTCGAATTCAATCCAATAATTTCACAATCGATATTAAATCCTTATCCCGAATGATTTCCAATACATCCAATGTTCAAAATCAAAAGATACCAAGACATTAGGGCATAATTCCATTCGGCCAAGGTGATCAATTTGGGGATTTTGTTCAATTCAAATCCAATCCAATTAGTTTCAAATTAACATTATCCTAATGATTCCAACTCATCAAATGAATCAAAAACAAAAATTCCAAGAATTCCAAAATGATCATCATATTCGGCCAACATGATATTTTGGGGAAAATTATTCCAAATCAATTTCAACAAATTGGTCCAACCAAAATGCAATTAGACATGTTATAAGCATACTTAAACAATCAATTCATTTAAATCATGCTCAAAACAAATTTACCCAAATTTTAAGCCCTACAATTTCATGCTTGAACCTTAGGCTCTTGATGCCATTGTTGGTTATTATCTAGGTCCCAAGATCAAACAAGACATGAAATACATGTGTGAACACATCAACGGAGGTAGCGGAATACTCACATCGATCGGTTGAGTCGATTTGAAGACGATTGAAGCCACAAAACCCACTGGTTTGGTGCGCCCACTGCTGCAGTTCATGCTCACTGGTTTGGCAGTTTGGTCTCATTTCGAAGCTCCAAACTCCGTCGAATGAGTCAGTCCCGCCTCATGGGTGAACCTCCCTACCACCTTCGCAAGTCTCGTAGTGTGCTAGCACTTGCGGTTTTTGCCACAAAAACCCAACTCTTGCTTCCCATTGCTCACGCCATTTTGGCTTCAAAAACCAGTCCACTTTTGTAGTTTGGGCGTGAGTTTGAAGAGAGAAAGAGAGAGAAGAAAGTTGTGTGTAAAAAATTTGTAAAAGTGTAAATCAATTTTCCTTTTATATTTTCCAAAATATAAAAATGATTTACCATTTACTTTAATTCAAAATCAAGTAAATGTTGGAGCCAAAAAGCTAAAGATGCTTTCCAACCACTTGCATCAACTATTCACATCACTTTAAGTCATATCAACTTTAATAAAGTGACATGTCTTTCAATCAATCAATCACATCAATCAATCACATCACTCAAAGTGACATTTGATTTGACGCTTGATGTGACGAATGATTTGACGCTTGATGCGACTTACGTTGCCGCACTCGAATTTGAAATACGAATGCGCTCGCAATCACACTCGGGCTCGGGTTCGCTAATTCCAAATTAACGATTTTTCCGTCGCGTCGTAATTAAATGATTACGCCTAGCGAATTCACTATTCACGTCGCTAACGAATTAATTCTAAATTAATTCGTTCGCCCGAATTAAAATCTAATTTTAATTCCGCGTCGAAATCTAATTTCGTTTAATATATCGAATATATTAATTTAATCGATTAATTCCAAATTAATCGTTATCTCTCTCTAGACGATATTTTATCCTAGATAAAATATTCTGTAATTAATCCTAGATTAATTTTCTCTCTCTTCTATATAATCCCAGATTATTTAAGAGTGCGAGTTATGCGTCATCGGTGGATTATCGGGAAAGCGACCCATGAGATCCCCGGATAAGTTGGCAGTAAATGCGGTCGTCGGAGTATCCGAATCACGTACGTACCAAGTACTACGTTCTACCGATTTACGAGACAAGGTCGACTCCTAGCAAAGCACCAAGTCTACCCAATTCTCCGGACATATCCATTTAAGAATATTAAGATCTGTATCAAGCGTAGTATACCATTGTATTGTGTATATCGGCCCAGTATCGGATAGTCACGTGCTAGGGCTGGGGCTGGATAAGTGTCTGCCCCGTCCGAAACACATATCGGATGTCTGGTAACATAGTCTCTATAATCGAATATTCATCATGAGTCACAATATCCCGATTGGATGCGCATCACTCAAGAGCACTAGTACCGTATCCTGCATGACATCATCTCCACTATGACTGAAGTAATACTTCCGTCTTGACATCACACCCAATACACTACGACTCCCTGATAAACCCAGAAGTGGTGTACGCAGAACCGGTTAAAGCCTTGTACCACCAAGACCAAAGTCTATCGATTATCGTAAGTATTAGCGATGTAAGTCTCAGGTTAAGACTATACACACCTACCTTGATTCGGCCTCCATAGACACATAGTCATCATAATACCAATGGGATTCCGAGGGGTCTATCCAGAGCGAAGCTGTTTCCCGTACCATCGGTGAAACACGACCTCCTATCGCACTTGCATAAGTATCCGATACTTATATATATGAGAACTATGCCGTTGTGCCCTCACAACGCACACAAGTGCAATACTAGCTTATTCTGCATTATCGATGTCCAGTCTCGATAATACTCCGGCTAGGGATATTTAATGATTAATCCTTCGGGGACTGATACTGTCTCATATCATTCTCAATCCAGGAACTAATCATAGGGACCTCTCTTCATTTATATATCTATGGTGATCTAATCACAAATGATGAGATTGCAATTTCCTTGTCACATAGTTAATTTGCTACAACAACACAATGATCTGTGCAAATAGTGACGCTATGGGTCATTTTGTCCAACAATTGGGTAATTAAAGGTTTACTTATTAAGTCTTAAGCTTTAATGCTTCTTGTTGTCTGATCACCAATAAGATTGATCTGGTAAATCTAAAATGAACTAGACATATGGATTTTAGGTTTCAGCCTTAGACTTAATAGCCCACGATCTTCCTTGAGGATAGATAACCCTTTAATAGATTTCCTTACAGGATAGATATATACCTGTCAGACAGGGGTATGCATAATTGGAACTTAAACTTAATGAATCTAGATAATTTGGTTGACATAGACATATGGTTCAATTGGGTTAAATTGGGTATTTGCGTCTGACCATCGACAGAGGCTTTTGCATAATTTAGTGTTCCAGGTTAGTAAACCGATTTATTTTGGAATTATCATTTTGATGTAATCATAATGATTTATTATTTAATTCAAAATGAAATGATTCATGTGTATAAAGAGGGTTAGTGGGAGCGCACTGACAGTGGCTGTCCTATATAAAATAATGATAAATGTCATTTCTTGGAAATGATATTCCCATAAAATAACTATCGGCAAAAGTTGGCTTTCGAAATACTCTCCGAGAAACCGTACATTGAAAAATGTACGAGACCTGGTGTCTCATACGCTTTGAGCATATGGATTCACAAAAGGCCAATTCGAGTGAAAGTCACTGGATTGATGTTAAGAACATCCGTTAGTATCTTAGAGAACTAAGGATGCTGTCTACTCTATGGAGAATGAGAACTTGAAGTGACTGGGGTCACTGTAGCGAGGGAGTTTCTATAACCGATAAAGACGACTAAAGTCACAACGGTACTATACAGTTTGAATAACGGTACAGTGAGCTGGAAATCTTCCAAGAAAGATACTGTTACCGAATATAAACAACAAATGCGGGTTAATTGCAGCAACTGAAGCAGCAATAGAAGCCATCTGGGTCAATAACAAATCTAATTAGATTAGATATGGTTCTGTTAGCAGCTGAGCTAGGCCTCAACACATGCTAAAGAATTAATGGTCTCATCAACGATCCAGAAACATACTTCGACTATTCATCTGATCCGTTCGGATCATACATCGTAGCGATGTGATGATCGAATAAATCGCATCAGATGATAATCATGAAAATCTTCTGACGAAAGCATTTCTCAGTTGTTTGAGCCAACCGTACATAGTTCGGGTGTCAGAGACTCGAGTGACTGGCTATAGGCCAAGTGGGAGATTGTTGGACAATTATGAACCATAGCGTCACTATTTGTACAGATCATGGTGTTGTGGTACAAATTAACTATGTGACAAAGGAGATTGCACTCTTATCATTTGTGATTAGATCACCTAGATATATAAATGATGAGAGGTCCCTATGATTTGTTCCTGGACAGAGAATGATATGAGACAGTATCAGTCCACGTAGGATAAATCATTAAATATCCTTAGTCAGAGTATTATCGAGATTGGACATCGATAATACGTAAAAGACTAGTATTACACTTGTGCGCGTTTGTGAGGGCACAACGGCATAGTTCTCATATATTTGGGTATAGGATACTCATGCAAGTGTAATAGGAGGTTATGTTTTACCGATGGTACGGGAAACAGCTTCGCTCTGGATAGACCCCCCCGCAGAATCTCATTGGTAGTATGACTATGTGTCTATGGGAGTCTGCAATCAGGGTAGGTGTATTTGGTCTTAACTTGAGACTTGCACCGCTAATGCTTACGACAATCAATATACTTTAGTTTAGGTCGTCCAGGGCTTTAACCGGTTCTGTGTACGCCGATGCTGGGTATATTGAGAATCATAGTGTGTTGGGTGTGATGTTAAGACGGAAGTGTCACTCCAGTCATATGGAGATGATGGTCACGTAGGATACGGAACTTGTTCTCTTAAATGCTCGAGCTATCGGGATATTATGACAAGGTCATGTATATCCGATTATAGAGACTAGTTACCAGACATCCGATATGTGCTTCGTACGGGGCAGACACAATTCCAACCCCAGGCCTAGCACGTGAACATCCGATACTGGTCAGAAATACGCAATACTTCGGTATACTACGCTTGATATAGATCATATATTCCTATAAGGATGTTTTCGGAGAATTGGGTCGGCATGGCGCTTTGCTAGAAGCCAACCTTGTCTTGTAAATCGGTGTAAACGTAGTACGAGGTACTTACGTGTTCGGATAGTCCGACGACCGTATTTACTGCCAATATATCCGGGGATCTCATGGGTCGCTTCCCGAAGATTCACCGATGATGTATGACTCGCACTTTATTAATCTGGGATTAATTAGAAGAGAGAGAAAATTAATCTGGGATTAATTACGGAGATATTTTATCTGGGATAAAATATTAATTAAAGAGAGAGAACGATTAATTTGGAATTAATCAATAAAATAATATATTTGATATATTATACGAAATTGGATTTTGACGCGGAATTGAAATTAGATTTTAATTCTGGCGAACGAATTAATTTAGAATTAATTTGTTAGCAACGTGAATAGTGATTTCGCTAGGCGTAATCATTTAATTACGACGTGACGGAAAATTCATTAATTTGGAATTAGCAAACCCGAGCCCGGGATTATTTACGAGCGCATTCGCATTTCAAATTCAAATGCGGCACGCAAGTCAAATCGAGCGTCAAATCGCTAGTCACATCAAGCGTCAAATCAAATGTCACTTTGAGTGATGTGACATGTTGTCACTTGATTTGAGTGATTGATGTAGAAGTTGAAAAGCAACTTTTGCTTTTTTCTTTTGACTTTAGCATTTACTGGGAAGTAAAAAGAGTTTGGTAAATGGTTTTAATTAATTTTAGAAATTATAAAAACCTAATTACATTTCTTTTTATTTCTCTCTCCACTCTTCTCTTTTACGCATCTTTCTTTCTCCTCTCTTTCCCTCATTCTTCCTTCACGGTTTGGAACCGCATTTCTTTTTGTTTTTCTGGTTTTTTTCCGAATGAAGAAGAGAATAAAAGGAAGAAGAGAAGTGCTAGCACACCTTGGGTTATATTATGGTGATAGGGAAACTAACACATGAGCTTGGATTTATTTTTGGAGCTTGAAGCTTTGAGCTTCCATGGAGTTCATCAATGGCCGATTTTGGAGGAGCCATCACAGCCCAAAAACGTGCAGTCCAGCAGCTCAAGGAGCACAAAACCGAGCTTCAACAAGGAGGAAAATGGGTTTTGTTCTTCCTAGCATCAAACCATTCAATGTGAGTATGTATTCCGCCTTACTCCTTGAAGTATTCATGCGTTTTTCTTGCTTGTTTGATGATCCTTGGACCTAATTAGAAACCAACAATGATAACTTTAGTGCTTAATCCATTATACTTGCCAAATAGCTCCTTAATTTCTTAATCAGAACTAAGGATTAGATCCTTATAGTATGAAAATGAAATTGAAGGATCTTCATAGATCTATCCTTAGATCTTAGAAGAACAAAATTGCAATAGTAAACTCTTAAAGAGTTAATGGCTATACTCAATGAGACAAAGCCAAAGTTTGGAATAAGGCAAGAAGCGCAAGGCATACTTTACTTCGACTTTCTAGAAGGCCAAGGCTTGGCCAAAGGCTTCTGGAGTGTTAAAAGGGGCGAAGGAAAAATCATTATAATCTTCTGGGAAGACAAATGACATATCTCATATGTCTGCCTAAATCACGGAAGCGTGACTGCCGTATGGACAAGGCAGACATGAAGAAAGTGAAGACGGTGCAAGGCTCCGGCTTCAAACATGTTTGTCATAAACGTGTTCACTGCTAGTATTAAAATTGGATTTTAGATACTGGATATGGTACATAAATATGTACTGGTGTGCAGAATCTGCTATGAGCAGGATACTGACTTCAGTTGAGATTTATCTACGAATCGGAAACGGGATGAAAGTCACTGTTTTAACCGTAGATACCTAAGTTTAGGAACTATCATTCGGGTGTGTACTTAAATTTGGAAACTATTACAATGTAACTAGTTTGACTAGGAACATTATCTCTATATCAGGGTTTAACCCGTTGTGGGTATACCTTTATATTCTAGAACACTAAAGTGTTTTATTTTATAAAGATGATATTGAGATAGACACATTAGATGTGAATAACAGTATTTATATTTTGAATATAAATAAATCTCAAACGTATAACATGACAAACAAATAGCTCGAACTGATTTAATCAGTTGAGACTTATAAGTGGCATTGTTGTCTGGGACACATTAAACAAGACTCGTATATCCATACTTTCGAAGAGTGGGTACTAGGACAAATTTGATTCATTCAAATAATGTCTACGAATCTAGTTTATTAGGCAAAATGCCTAAAACACCTTTACTTGGTAAAAGTGTAAATGCCACCGATCTGTTAGCCCTCGTTCATAGTGACGTAAGTGGGCCCTTATCTAGCTAGGTTAAATGTGGATATGAATGTTTCGTGACCTTTATGGATGTGGCATCGCGTTATGGTTATGTGTTTATGAGAAACACGAATCGGAAACTTTTGATTAATTCAAAGAGTTTCGACACGAAGTAGACAAACAGATCGGTTAAAGTATTAAACCACCAAGATTGGACCATGATGAAAATACTTCAGCAATAAGTTTCTCAATTACTTGAAAGCGTATAGTATTCTTTCAATGAGGACTCCTCCCGGAACACGTCAATTTGACGTTGTGTCCGAACGGAGAAACCGAATTTTGTTGGACATGATAAGGTTAATCATGAGTCGCTCTGAGCTACCATTTCCTTCAACGGATACATTTAACAGTGCAAGAACTTATTTTGAATAAGGTTCCATAAAAAATCTGTTAGACAGACTTCATATTAGATATGAACAGGAAAGAAACCGGGTTTTCTCATTCCTAATGATTTGGGAATGCTAGGCATATGTTTGGATGATACCAAACTAGAACCCAAATCGGATAAGTGCCTAATAATGGTTATCCTAGGGAAAGCAAAGTATAGTACTTATACAACTCACAAGAGAACAATGTAATTGTTGCTCTCCATGCGGTTTTCCTAAGAGGAATACCTATATGCAGTGGTAAGTTGGAGGAAAGTAAAACTCGATGAAAATCGGAGTAATACTGTTCCAGGCACCTAGTCTTTAATGGAACACAAATAGTTCATCAATGATGAAACTATACCAATAATCTTCGAATACACAAGAACCGCGTAAGTCGAAGAGAGTTAGAAAACAACCTGGGAGGTATGGGTTTCTGATCTCACCTCGTAAAGATGTCAATCTTATTGAGGAACACTAACTGACTACGTATGAGGAAGTGATACAAAGTATCGACTCCCTATTATGTCAAAGTGCCATGATGTCCGAAATGGATTACATGTATACCAACTAAGTTTGGATACTAGTTGATGTACCACAAGGCATTGTGCCTATTGGTACTAGATAAGTCTTCAAGGAAGACATACATGGATGGCAGCATACCAAAGTACAAAGCTAGGCTTGTAGCGAAAAGGTATCGTTATCAATATTGTGTTGATTACAACGAAATCTTTTAACAGTTGCCATTGGTAAATCCATTTGGATAATACTTGCTGATGCTACATGTTTCATTTATGAAATATGTCAGTTGAACGTCTAAACCGCTTTCCTTAACGAAAACCTTTCGGAGGATGTTTACAACATCCTGACGGTTTTGTCATACCAAAACTAGCAAACAAGGTTTGCAGGTTAATTCGATCCATGGATGGATTGAAGCAAGAATAGGGTTCTTGGAACTATCGTTTTGATGTAATCATAATGGTATATGATTTAATTCAAAACGAGAATGATTCTTGTGTATATATGGAGGTTAGTGGGAGCGCACTGACAATGATGTCCTTAGAAATGATGATATATCATTTATTGGAAATGACATTCCTATAATAAAATCGGTGAAAGCTTGGCTTTCATGAAAATTCTCCATAGAATTCTTGGGAGAGACAACATTTATTCTAGGAATAAGGATCTACTGTGATAGATCTAAAAGTTGTTAATACTCTCCGAGAACTCGTACATTGAAATAATATAACGGGACCTGGTGTCTCATATGCTTTGAGCATATGGAGTCGCAATCAGGCCAATCCAAGTGATAGTCATTGGATTGATGTTAAGAACATCTTTGAGTATCTTAGAGGAACTAAGGATGCCTTCTTATACTATGGAGAATGAGAACTTGAAGTGACTGGGTTCACCATTGCAAGTTTCCAACCGATAATAACGACTATAAGTCGTAACAACGGTACTATAAAGTTTGAATAACGAAACAGTGAGCTGGAAATCTTCCAAGCAAGATACTGTTACCGAATAAACAACAAAAGTGGATTATTGCTGCAGCTGAGGCAGCAATAGAAGCCATTTGGGTCGATAATAAATCTAATTAGATTAGATATAGTTCTGTTAGCAGCTGAGCTAGGCTACAGCACAGGCTAAAGAATTAATGGTCTCATCAACGATCCAGATATATACTTCAACTATTCATCTGATTCGTTCAGATCATACATCGTGGCGATGTGATGATTGAATAAATTGCATCAGATGATAATCATGCAAATCCACTGACGAAAGCCTTTCTCAGCAGAAATTTGAGCGAACCGTACATAGTTCGGGTGTAGGACACTTGAGTGATTGGCTATAGGCCAAGTGGGAGATTGTTGGACAGTTATGACCCATAGCATCACTATTTGTACAGATCATGGTGTTGTTGTACAAATTAACTATGTGACAAAAGAAATTGCTCTTTCGTCATTTGTAATTAGATTACCAAGATGTAGAAATGATGAAAGGTCCATATGATTAGTTCCGGATTGAGATGATATGAGACAGTATCAATCCACGAAGGTTTAATCATTAATATCCCTAGTCGTAGTATTATCGAGATTGGACATCGATAATGCGGAATAGACTAGTATTACACTTGTGCGCGTTTGAGGGCATAACGACATAGTTCTCATATATTTGGTATAGGATACTCATGCAAGTGTAATAGGAGGTTGTGTTTACCGATGGTACGGAAACCTTTCGCTCTGGATAGACCCCTCAGAATTCCATTGGTAGTATGACTATGTGTCTATGGAAGTCCGAATCAGGGTAGGTGTATTTGGTCTTAACCTGAGACTTGCACCGCTAATACTTGCGACAATCAATAAGTTTTGGTTTTGGTCGTCCAGGGCTTTGACCGGCTCTGTGTACGCCTCTTCTGGGTATATTGAGAATCGTAGTGTATTGGGTGTGATGTCGAGATGGAAGTATCACTCCAGTCATAGTGGAGATGATGATCATGTAGGATACGGAACTCGTTATCCTATATGCTGCAGCTATCGGGATATTATGACTAGGTCATGTTTATCCGATTATATAGACTAGTTACCAGAGATCCGATATGTGTTTCGTACGGGGCAGACACATTTCCAACCCCAAGCCTAGCACGTGACATCCGATGCTGGATCGAAATATGCAATACTACGTATACTACGCCTGATACAGATCACATATTCCAGTTAGAATATTTCTGGAGAATTGGGTAGGCATGGCGCTTTGCTAGAAGCCAACCTTGTCTTGTAAATCGGTAAAAATGTAGTACTAGGTACTTACGTGTTCGGATAGTCCGAAGACCGATTTACTGCCAACATATCCGGGGATCTCATGGGTCGCTTCCCGAAGATTCACCGATGACGTATGACTCGCACTTTATTAATCTGGGATTAATTATAAGAGAGAAAATTAATCTGGGAATAATTACAGAGATATTTTATCTGGGATAAAATATTATTTAAAGAGAGAGAACGATTAATTTGGAATTAATCGATAAATAATATATTCGATATATTATACGAAATTGGATTTCGACGCGGAATTAAAATTAGATTATAATTCAGGCAAACGGGTTAATTTAGAATTAATTCGTTAGCGACGTGAATAGTGATTTTGATGGGCATAATTATTTAATTACGTCGCAACGGAAAATTCATTAATTTGGAATTAGAAAACTGGAGCCCGGGAGTGTTTGCGGGCGAACTTGCATTTCGAATTCAAGTGCGGCCCACAAGTCACATCTAGCATCAAATCACTTGACAATCGATTGATGTGATGTCTAGTCACTTTGAGTGATGTGACAACATGTCACTATTGATAGATGTGATCTGTATCAAGCGTAGTATACGTAGTATTGCGTATTTCGATCCAGTATCAGATCTCACGTGCTAGGCCTGGGGCTGGAAATGTGTCGGCCCCGTACGAAGCACATATCGGATCTCTGGTAACTAGTCTCTATAATCGGATAAACATGACCTAGTCATAATATCCCGATAGCTGCAGCATATAAGAGAACGAGTTTCGTATCCTACGTGATCATCATCTCCACTATGACTGGAGTGATACTTCCATCTCGACATCACACCCAATATACTACGATTCTCAATATACCCAGAAGAGGCGTACACAGAACCGGTTAAAGCCCTGGATGACCAAAACCGAAGTATATTGATTGTCGCAAGTATTAGCGGTGCAAGTCTCAGGTTAAGACCAAATACACCTACCCTGATTCGGACTTCCATAGACACATAGTCATACTACCAATGGAATTCTGAGGGGTCTATCCAGAGCGAAGTTGTTTCCGTACCATCGGTAAACACAACCTCCTATTACACTTGCATGAGTATCATATACCCAAATATATTAGAACTATGTCGTTATGCCCTCATAACGCGCACAAGTGTAATACTAGTCTATTCCGCATTATCGATGTCCAATCTCGATAATACTACGACTAGGGATATTTAATGATTAAATATTCGTGGATTGATACTGTCTCATATCATCTCAATTCGGAACTAATCATATGGACCTTTCATCATTTATACATCTTGGTAATCTAATTACAAATGACGAAAGAGCAATTTCCTTTGTCACATAGTTAATTTGTACAACAACACCATGATCTGTACAAATAGTGATGCTATGGGTCATAACTGTCCAACACAACGCACGATGATTCCCTTAACATAATTATTTGTTGATTGATTGTTGTTGTGAATGTCTACATATATATATATTATAGTATAAGTATGTATATTTATAAAGAGGGGATCGTGATACCTAATGACCTTATTCCACCCTCTTTGGGGCATAATCAATCATGATATGTAAGTGAAATCTAATATGTATAAAAATGATAGGGGTCTAATATGATATAATATAATACATATGTAATGACACGAAATTTTATAGCTCTACCCAAGTTGTAAACTGGGTGACTTAGAAAATTTTTGGAGACAATTTAGAGACCTATTACCTTATTCGATTACAGGCCTAGCAGGCTTAGTATTAGTTTATTGGGCCTAAGTATTTTAGGGATAAAATTTGGCATATTTCCAACTAATTCAACTAGCCCAATAAGCCCAACAAGAATCCCACATTTTAGCCCAAGTCCCCCAATTCTAGAAAAATCTAAAATTATCAAGACTTTCTCTCTATTTACTATATCACTTAAATGAGTGAAAGAAAGGAACAAATTCCTCATTTTCCCCCTTTGGCCGAAAATTGTGGAAAGAAAATGAGAAAACTCTCACTTCCTTGCAATTTACAAAGAAAATCAAGAGTAATCTAATCCCAATCAAGCCTAAAAAGAAGAAAAATAAGCTTGGAGGTTCTAATTGTGAAGAAAGAAATCCATTCAATGTAAGGAAATGCTTGATCCAAATCTTGATATATTGAGTTATGATAACTTGATGATAGAAATATGTTGATGACTTAGGTTTGAAGGTGATTAGATGATTTTTGAGCTAAGAAAATGACGATTATGAGAAACCCCAATTTGTGAAACCCCTAGGCATTGAACTAAGTTGGAGTCTAGGGAATGAATGTCGTGGTGATGTTGAAAGGTTATGTTATTGATGATTATGAAGGGGTTTTATGGCGGAAATCCGGTAACGCAACGGAATAGTGGAAAATCAAAATTTTCCGATTTCAAAACTTTTTCTTGGATTAATCAAATAAACTTATTTATTTAATTATCCAATTATCAAATTCTGAAAAATACCACAAAAGATCAAATTTCTTGGTAATTAACGAATTGCCCCAAAACTTTTTAAATTGATTATTTTAGCCCAAAAATTATCAAATATAATTTTTGATGATTCTAAATCATTTCTAAAATATTTTTCAACACACCTAATGCATCAAAATCAGATTTCACACAAATCCCCAAATTTTCTCAAATTTCCGTGACTACCCAAATCTTTCAAGAAATTGCATTTTGGTCCCTTTTGTTCAAAACATGCCAAGATCAAATCCAATCAACCCAAAACTTTACATGCATCATATTCATACCATAATAAATCATATATATGAAAAGACCCAAATTTGGAGTGGGTTATGAACCCTAATTTTGTTAGTGTCCTAGACATGCCACGAGATCTCTAAGCGTGATTCGTGTGTGAATAAAATCAAAAATAAGTTGTGGCGGACTTACATTGATCGGCTTGAGTTCAAAACTTTCATGGATGTTGAAGCTCCCAAGCTCATGGGTGAGTATCCCTATCAACATCATTTGACTCCCTTATGTGCTAGCAAGAACAAAAGTGGCTGAATTTTGCCCTCCAAGAGAAGAAACAATTCGCCTGGAGAGAAGAGGACAATCGGCCTAAATGATCAAAGGGCTTTCGGCCATGCTTCAAAAGCATAAAGGGGCAATATGCCTCTCGGCCAAATAAATCAGACACGCAATTTGCCTTTTTCCATTTTCAAAAAACAGAGGGCACTCGGCCAAATCAAAAGAGAAGTCAGAAGCTTTTATTTCGGCCTAGCTGATCAGAGAGAAAAAAGCCGCCTTTTTTGTTTTATTTTGGTGAAAAGCAAATGTTGCTTTTTTTAGGCATATTTAAAAAGGAGCAGAGGCAAATAAATAGTGGCCATATTCTTCCAAATCAAAAGGAAACAAAATGGTTTTTCAAATAAGAAAATTTAATGGCCATTTTTCATTTGCTTTCTGTCGGCGAAATAGAATAAAGAGACGAAAGCCATTTGGGCTTTGTAAAGGCCGAATGCCTTTCGCCCAAAATGTCAGGGAGAGAGAAAAAATGAAATCACTTTTAAAGATTCATGAGTTGTGTTTTATATCAAATTCAATTTATTTCATTGCCAACCACTTACATCAATTATTGACAATTGATGTAAGTCATGGGTCCCACCCATTTAATTCAAAATTTGGTTGGCTTACACAACACACTTTGGGCTCGGGTTCATTTAATCCGATTAAACGAATTTTCCGTCGCAACGTAATTAAATCTAATTTAATTAAATAATAATGCCTCACAAAATTATTACGGAACTCGCTTACGAATTAATTCTAAATTAATTCATTCGCTTGAATTAAAATCCAATTTTAATTCCGTATTGAAATCAAATTTCAATTAATATATCTAATATTAAATAGTAAAATCCAATTCACCATTATATTTACTTTACCGATTAATTCCAAATTTATCGCGTTCTCTCCTCTCGACGAATTTAATCCCAATAAATTCTTGACGCAATTAATCTCAGATTAATTATTTCTCTGATAATTAATCTCAGATTAATTCTTGCCGTAATTAATCCCAGATTAATTTTCTCTCTTGATAATTAATCTCATATTAATTTTCTCTCTCATAATTAATCCCAAATTAATATTGTTCGAGTCAAATATCATCGGTGAATCTTTGGGATGTGACCCAAGAGATCTCTGGATATATTGGTAGTAAATACGGTATCGGACTATCCGAATACGTGCGTACCCAGTACCACATTCTTACCGATTTACAAGACATGGTTGGCTTCTAGCAAAGCACTGTGCCTACCCAATTCTCCAGAAATATTCTTCTACGGAATACAAGATCTTTGTCAGGTGTAGTATACGTAGTATTGCGCATTACGATCTAGTATCGGATGTCACATGCTAGGCTGGGGCTGGAGTTGTGTCTACCCCGTATGAAGCATATATCGTATCACTAGCAACTAGTCTCTTTATGATCGGAAAGTCATGACCTAGTCATACTTCCCCGATGGCTATAGCACTTAGAGTACCAGTTCTATATCTCTATGTGATCAACATCTCCATATGACTGAAGTGATACTTCCATCTTGACATCACACCTAATACACTACGATTCTCAGTATACCCAGAAGAGGAGTACACAGAACCTGTTAAAGCCCTGGACGACCAAAACCAAAGTATACTGATTGTCGCAAGTATTAGCGATGCAAGTCTCAGGTTAAGACAAAATACACCTACCCTGATTCGAATTCCCAATGACACATAGTCATACTACCAATGGGATTCTGATGGGTCTATCCACAGCGAAGCTGTTTCCGTACCATCGGTAAACAGGACCTCCTATTACATTTGCATGAGTATCTAATACTCAAATATATGAGAACTATGCTCTTACGCTTCCATAACACATACACGTGTAATACTAGCCTATTCCGCATTATCGATGTCTTGTCTTGATAATACTACGACTAGGGATATTTAATGATTAAATCTTAGTGGATTAATAATGTCTCATATCTTATTAATCCGTAACTAATCATAAGGACTTTTATCATTTATATATCCAGGTAATCCAATTACAAATGATAAAAGAGCAATTTCCTTTGTCACATAGTTAATTTGTACAACAACACCATGTTCTGTACAAATAGTGATGCTATGGGTCATAACAAATTTTTCAATTTTACCAAATTGTCCAATTTCACCAAATTAACAAAATCCAACACTTTAATCCAATCAATACTTCACCAAACAAGCCTCACCACTTTGAAATAACTTTAGAACACTTCTAGGTCACCAAGGAGTGGCTTACTAACTCTAGAATGGCAACTTTGATTTTCAAAGAATCAAAAGTAAGCCTTTGAAACCATTTCAAGGCTACTTACATACATGAATCTTTCATCCAAGTTCTCAAACAAATAAACACAAACTATAAGAGTATAAAGAACATCAAAGCATCACAAAATGAAGCTAAGCATGTAAGAAACATATTTCATGTTGAAGGTTAAGAAGAAATGCTTACAGAAACAAGCTTTTTCCAAGCCTTTTTCCTTTTCTTCAACTTTTTGCTCTCAACTCTCTTTTGTGTTATATTTTTGTGTTATCAAGCTTATGAAACCCTAAAAATGAAACAAACAATATATACCTACAAAAATGGGCATGGCCGAAACTTGTATGCATATATAATATCTAGATATTTTTTTTTTGTTTCACTTAAATGCTTTATCAACTTGTTTACTTTATCATTTAACCATTTAAAGCTTATTCAACAAGTCATGTAAAGCATCTTTAAGTCATTAAATAAAATATCATAACCTTAGATATTTATATTTTTAATTAATTTAATTATTTAATAATTAAATAATTAAATAATTATTTAAATACAAATATATTAAATATATGTATTATATTTACTTTAAATATCAAATACATATATATTTATGATATTAGTCAAATATATCAATTTGACAATAAATTAATGTGTATTTGATAAAATCTACATTAAATGCAAATACACAAAAATTAGGAAATGACTATTAGGTCTCATCGCATGTATTTTTCGTTTAACCTTTAAACGACCTATAAATAATCAGTATTATTTATAAATGTTGCCCTAGTGCTCTACGAGTATATTTCATTAGTGAGAATCTCTAGATTCAGGCATATCCGTCACGAAATCCAATTTCGTGTCCATAATTTACCCACCCGTTCATAGAGATATTTCCATATGTGATCCACTATAAGAAAAGTAAGAAAAATATAGTTGCAGATGTCTTGTCACTATGTATGTTTTACTTACCTCATTAAGTACAAGAATGCTTGGGTTTGAATTAATTAATAGGCTTTATGCATGTGATACTGATTTTGCTGACATTGATGATGCATGTGAAAAGTCTGCATATAATAAGTTCTAATAGCTTGATGGATTTTCGTTTAGATAATATAAGTTATGCATCCATGTTGTAGTATACGTGAGTTGCTAGTTAGAAAACCATATGAAGGAGGATTAATTGGACATTTTAGGATTAGTAAGACCCTGAAGACTTTGCATGAATATTTCTATTAGCTTAAGATGAGATATGATATGGAGTGTCTGTAATAGAAGTTTGACTTGTAAGAAGGCCAAGTCTAGGGTTATGCCTCATGGATTATACACACCTTTGCCTATACCTAGTCCATCAAAGGTTGGTATATCGATGGACTTTATTTTGAGTTTACCTATGACCAAGCAGGGTAGATATTTCATTTTCGTAGTAGTTGATAGGTTTAGTAATATGATACACTTTATTGCATCCCATAAGACTAACGACACCACTATCATTACTGAATTATTCTTTAAAGAGATAGTACAGCTTCGTGGGATTCCTATGAGTATAGTGTCTGACAGAGATGTGAAATTCCTTAGTTATTTTTGGAAAATTTTGTTGGGTAAATTAGGAACAAAACTTTTATATTTTACTACATGTCACCCCCAAACTGATGAACGGACGTAGATGGTTGATAGGACTTTGACTCATTTATTACATACTATTATAACCAAGAATTCGAAGACTTGGGAGGAGTGTTTGCCTTTTATTGAGTTTGCTTACAATCAGTGCATTCATCCTTCTTTATTTTATTCACCATTTGAGATAGTTTATGGGTTTCAGCCACTAAACCCATTGGATTTGTTATCTTTGTCTGTTGATGAGCGAGGTGGTTTAGATGGTAAATGAAAAACTGAGTTAGTAAAGTAGATTCATGAGAAAGCACACGAGCACGTACAACAGAAGAATGAGTAATATGTTTCTCATGCTAATAAAGGGAGGAACGTGTAGTGTTTGAGTCTGGTGATTGAGTTTGGTTACACATGCGCAATGAGAGATTCCCAGCACAGAGGAGATTCAAGTTACAACTTAGAGAAGATGGTCTTTTTCAAGTTTTGGAGATGATGAATGACAATGCATACAAGTTGGATCTTCCATGTGAGTATAATGTGTATGCTACGTTCAACATTTCTGACTTATCTTTTTTTTTATATAAGTGCTGATTCGAGGATGAATTCATTCGAGGAATGGGAATGATGTGATCCCGATAGCAGTACAAGAATGATTTAAGAAGATAGGAGACATGGCCAAGAGGAGTGATCCATTACATGTTCCAATTGGGCCTATTACAAGACAGAGATCAAGGAAGATTAAGGAGGCAATGGTAGGCCTAGCCCAACACATGATGGAAAAATATGATAAGCATACTAGAGGATTAGACTTGCATCGTATTGGCTTTACAGAGGAGCCTATAAGACTAAGACCAGTTGTGAGGAAGCAATTTCAAGCCTATGTGCAACAATTGGAATATATTTCTAGGTTTTTTTTTCATTAGTTAAACTTTTTTTATTATTATTGTAATTGGACTAAAGGTGTGGTCCAAGTTTTGATTAGCCCACAAGCAAACTAAGGTTATTATTAGTGGTTAGTTTATTTACATGTTTTGGCGGTTTCCTAAATGTTACTACATATCTCTTTATGGGATTGGGTAATTAGGTTAGATTAGGCCCACTTGTTATGGGAAAATAAGTGGAGGGTCATAATATTAGGGCTGGCCGTGAATATGCCTTGGGGTAGCTCAGAGATATTTTAGTCTTTACATCTTAAGGGTTTCATGTGTAACTATTTAAACACATTATTTTTTATTAATGAGGACCGAATGTTTAACTTAATTTCTTGAGCAAATCTGTGGTTATAGTGAGTAGAGTGATTCTTCTTTAGTGATTGAACGAATCAACTTATCAAATGAGTGGCAACCTTCGTGACGTTCTTATTAGAAAAAAAACTGTCAGGATTTTAAAAGGGTTTGTAAGGGCATGTTTATTGAGTGTTAGCATGGATCTTAGAAGAATTTTATTTTATTTAAATCAAGATTCAAGGTTCTTGGGACATAGTTCACTCACGCGGGGTTTCCATGGTTTCACATTCAAGCGAGTTTCTATCACAAATGGGACTATGGAATATGAATGGAGAATGATTTCCATTTATCTTGTTTATTTCAATTTTTCTTAAGAGTAGAAATGATGGGTCCCACTCAAATTTAGGTTTGAGGAATAAGATTCATTCCTCACTACCCTATAGAAATGAGATTTCTATTTCCAACATTGAAGGAGTAATTATTTTTTTTACTAATAAAATAATAATTAATATAATTAATTATAATATTTATATTAATATTTAATAATAAATAAGTAGTAAATTAGTCATTAATAATAAATCAATAATTTTTTATTAATTAATTAATATTATCTAATAATATAGTAATTTAATAATAATTTAGAAAATAATAAGTGATAAATTAAGATATAGTTTTAACTAAAAGTATTTGTATAACTTATTAACAATTCAATTCGATTTGTAAACAAATAAACACATTAATGTCAATAATACTTTATTCTTATTATGATTTCTATACTAAATAAATAACTCACTCTTTTTTCGACTTATCATTTACCATTCTTGTTTTATCTCATTCTGATTCCAACTCATTCCAACTATAAATACGTAAATACATTATAGATGAATTACAACTTCTTTTTCATTTGTGTAATATTTAAAATGAAAATTAGTTCTTAAAAATATTGAAGGGCAATTGGGCAAATACTGAAAGTAGACATGCACACGGTTGCGGTTTCAAACCGTAACTAAATCGCAACTAAACCATTGACCAACCGGACTGTAAAATACAACTGAACCGGACCCATCCGGTTCGGTTAAGATTGGATCAAAATTTCAACCGCCAAAACCGACGGTTGAACCGGTTCGAACCGTGATAGTTACGATCTCGGTTCGAACCGTAACAGTTATGGTTCGAGCCGTTTATTATTCGTGGTTTATTCAAAAAAGTACTATTACATTTCGGCTTTTTGATGATGCACACACTGCATATAATATTTATGTGACTAGTAATACTTTACAGCAATATGGATTAGTGCAAAAAAAGTTTAACTATTGGATTTGATAATGCATCGGCTAATACTGCATCAATTAATGAACTTAAAGCTATTTGCCAACCAAATTTGGGAGGTAAATTTTTTCATGTTCGATGTGTTGGGTTCTCTAAGAACATTGCCAATGATCTAATAAGCATAAGAGATGTGTGAATAAACAAAGTAAGATAGCGGAAAATACTTACAATGCTCGGCTAAGTAGGATGTGGAGATAACAAAAATTTGTCTCCTTTAGAAGTGCTACAAGCTCCTCTCTTTGATTGTATGGTGAGCTCCAAGCTTGGTGAATGAATCCCAAACTCAAGGGATTGTTTCCCTATCACCTTTGTAGACTCTTTAAGTGCTAGCTTATGAAGAAAATTGCAACAAAAATCTTCCATTGGTGTTCTTGTAACTCTCGGCAATATGAGAATTTCAGAGAGGGAGAGAGGCTTTCACGCCAATTGTATAGAGAAGAGTGAGTGATGAGTGAAAATGTTAAGTGTAAAAGGTGAAAATGATTTTCCAAAAATCAAAAACATATACCAAATCCAAGATTTGGTAAAGGTCACTCAACTTTTCATAATAAAATAATGAAATGTGTCTTACAAGTTAACATAACTAATACTAACTTACATCACCATAAAGTAGGTAGTTTGACTAGTGATGTGACTTGTGGTGGGCCCTACTTGATTCAAAATTCGAGTGGGCCCGCAAACACATTCCGGGCTTGGGTTCATTAATTTCGAATTAACGAATTTTATGTTGCGATTTAATTAAATCAAATTTAATTAAATAATAATGCCTTGCAAAATTATTACGAAAGTCGCTTGCGAGTTAATTCTAAATTAATTCGTTCGCCCGGATTAAAATCCAATTTTAATTCCGCTATGAAATCTAATTTCATTTAATATATCGAATATATTATTTTATCGATTAATTCTAAATTAATCGTTCTCTCTCTTCTATTCGAATTTTATCCTAGATAAATTCTCGCCGTAATTAATCTCATATTAATTTTCTCTCTCTCATAATTAATCCCAGATTAATTATGTTCGAGTCATACGTCATCAGTGAATCTTCGGGGAGCAACCATGAGATCCCTAGATATGTTGGCAGTAAATCTGGTCGTCGGACTATCCGAACACGTGTGTACCCGGTACCATGTTCTTATCGATTTACAAGACATGGTTGTCTTCTAGCAAAGCACCGTGCCTACCCAATTCTCCAGAAATATTCTTTAAGGAATATATAATCTTTGTCAGACGTAGTATACATAGTATTATGTATTGCGATCCAGTATCGGATGTCACATGCAATGCCTGGGGCTGGAATAGTGTCTTCCCCGTACGAAGCATATATCGGATCACAAGCAACTAGTCTCTATAATCGGATAATCATGACCTTGTCATATTATCCCGATAGTTGTAACATATTAGAGAACCAGTTCTGTATCCCTGCGTGATCATCATCTCCATATGACTGAAGTGATATTTTCGTCTTGACATCACACCCAATACACTACGATTCTCAATAAACCTAGAAGAGGCATACACAGAACCTGTTAAAGTCCCGGATGACCAAAACCAAGCGTATTGATTGTCGCAAGTACTAGCGATGCAAGTCTCAGGTTAAGACCAAATACACCCACCCTGATGCAGATTCCCATAGACACATAGTCATACTACCAATGAGATTCCGCGGGGTCTATCCAGAGCGAAGCTGTTTCCGTACCATCGGCAAACACAACCTCCTATCACACTTGCATAAGTATCCAATACTTAAATATATGAGAACTATGCTGTTACACTTCTATAACACGCACAAGTGCAATACTAGTCTATTCTGCATTATCGATGTCCAGTCTCGATAATACTACGACTAGGGATATTTAATGATTAAACCTTTAGTGGATTGATATTGTCTCATATCTTGTAATCTTGATATAATCATAAGGACTTTTATCATTTATATACTTAAGCAATCTAATTACAAAATGATAAAATAACAATTTCCTTTGTCACATAGTTAATTTGTACAAAAATCACAATGTCTTTTATAAATAGTGACGCTATGGGTCATAATTATCCAACAATCTCCCACTTGGCCTATATCTAGTCACTCAAGTATCTAACACCTGAACTATGTACATGTCGCTCAAACTTTTACTGAGGAATAGCTTTCGTCAGCAGATCTGCGATGTTGTCATCTGATGCGACCTTCTCAATCTTCACATCGCCACGATGTATGATCTCACAAATCAGACGGAAACGTCGAAGAACATGCTTGGATCGTTGATGAGACCGCGGTTCCTTAGCCTGTGCTATAGCCCCGTTATTGTCACAATATAGTGGAACGGGCTCAGCTGCTAACGAAACTACTCCTAATCCAATTAGAAATTTACGGATCCAAACTGCCTCTTTTGCTACTTCCGCTACGGCAATATATTCTGCTTCTGTTGTTGAATCGGCAACAGTCTCTTGCTTGGAAGATTTCCAGCTTACTGCTCCATTGTTCAAACAAAATATGTACCCAGATTGCGACTTACAGTCGTCTTTATCGGTTTGGAAACTTGCATCGGTAAACCCAGTTACCTCAAGTTCTCCATCTCTTAGATTAAGAACGCATCCCTAGTTCGTCTAAGATACTTAAGGATGTTCTTAACCGCAACCCAGTGACCATCACCTAGATCGGCCTAATAGCGACTACACATGCTCAAAGCATATGAGACATCAGGTTGCGTACATATCATGGCTTACATGATCGATCCGACTACAGAAGCGAACGGGATCCGACTCATGTTGTCTCTCTCATCTTGCGTTTTAGGACAGATGTCCTTAGAGAGAGTGACACCATGTGACACTGGCAACAGTCCCCTCTTAGACTGTTCCATGTTGAATCTCTTCAACACTTTGTCAATGTACTTGCTCTGGGAGAGACCAAGCAGATTTCTAGATCTATCCCGATAGATCTTTATTCCCAGAATAAAGGCTATTTCTCCTAGATCTTTCATGGAGAATTTTAATGAAAGTCAAGCTTTTACCGATTGTAGCATGGGAATATCATTGCTGTTGGACAATTATGACCCATAGCATCACTATTGTACAGATCATGGTGTGTGTGTTTACAAATTAACTGTGTGACAAAAGAAATTGCTCTTTTATCATTTGTAATTAGATTACCAAGATGTATAAATGATAAAAGGTCCTTATGATTAGTTCCGGATTGAGATGATATGAGACAGTATCAATCCATGAAAGTTTAATCATTAAACATCCCTAGTGGGAGTATTATCGAGATTGGACATCGATAATGCGTAAAAGACTAGTATTACACTTGTGCGCGTTGTGGGAGCATAACGGCATAGTTCTCATATATTTGGGTATTGGATACTCATGCAAGTGTAATAGAAGGTTGTGTTTACCGATGGTACGGGAACAGCTTCGCTCTGGATAGACCCCTTGGAATTCCATTGGTAGTATGACTATGTGTCTATGGAAGTCCGAATCAGTGTAGGTGTATTTGGTCTTAACTTGAGACTTGCACCGCTAATACTTGTGACAATCAATATACTTTGGTTTGGTCGTCCAGGGCTTTAACAGGTTCTGTGTACGCCTCTTCTGGGTATATTGAGAATCGTAGTGTATTGGGTGTGATGTCAAGCCGGAAGTATCACTCCAGTCATAGTGGAGATGATGATCATGTAGGATACAGAACTGGTGCTCTTATGTACTGCAGTCATTGGGATAATATGACTAGGTCATGATTATCCGATAATAGAGACTAGTTACCAGAGATCTGATATGTGCTTCGTACGGGGCAGATACAATTCCAGCCCCAGGCCTAGCACGTGACATCTGATACTGGATTGTAATACGCAATACTACGTATACTACGCCTGATATAAATCATATATTCCAGTAAGAATATTTCTGGAGAATTGGGTAGGCACGGTGCTTTGCTAGAAGTCAACCATGTCTTGTAAATCGGTAAAAATATAGTACTAGGTACGTACGTGTTCGGATAGTCCGACGACCGGATTTACTACCAACATATCCGGGGATCTCATGGGTCGCTTCCCGAAGATTCACCGATGACGTATGACTCGTACTTTATTAATCTGGGATTAATTATAAGAGAGAGAAAATTAATCTGGGATTAATTACGCAGATATTTTATCTGGGATAAAATATTATTTAAAGAGAGAGAATGATTAATTTGGAATTAATCAATAAAATAATATATTCGATATATTATACGAAATTGGATTTCGACGCGGAATTAAAATTAGATTTTAATTCGGGCGAAATAGTTAATTTAGAATTAATTCGCTAGCGACGTGAATAGTAATTTTGCTAGGCAAAATTATTTAATTGAATTTGATTTAATTACGTCGCAACGGAAAATTCGTTAATTCGGAATTAACGAACCCGAGTCCGGGTGTGTTTGCGGGCGCACTCGCATTTCGAGTTACAGTGCGGCCCACAAGTCACATCAAGCATCAAATCATTAGTCACTTTGATTGATGTGATGTCTAGTCACTTTGAGTGATTGACAACATGTCACTTTTGATGTGAATATTGATGGAGGTGGTTGTAGGCTTAAATGCCTTGACTTTTTGAAAGCAAAAATTGGGTATTAGCTTTTGGAAATCTAATACACAAAACACTTAACACATTTTCTCTCTTCTCTCTCTCACTCTCTCGGCCAAGGGCCATTTCTTCTCCAAAATTTTGGCTACTGCCGAGAATGAAGAAGAAGCTTAGGGAATTTAGCGGCAAAATTTCCGAGGTGCTAGCACGCTTTAGGAGTCTTGCGAAGGTGATAGGGAAACCCACTCGTGACCAAGGAATCACACATAAAGCTTGGAGCTTGGAGCACACTTGGAGGTGGTGACCGAAAATGGAGCACAAAGAGGAGGCTTTGTCGTGAGCATCATGGACCAAAAGCTTGAAGAATTTTTGTTGTTCCTCGCATCGCATAACCGATCAATGTAAGTATGATTCTGCCATGCTTCTTTGTTGTATTCACACATGTTTCTTGCTTGAAATTGATCCTTAGGACTAATTAGAAACCTAAAAATTGCCAATAAGCAATACATCATCAACGTAAAGGACAATGAATGTCAGTGCACTCCCACTAAACTTCTTATATACACAAGGATCATCCTCATTTTGAATGAAATCATATTCTTTTATGATCTCATCAAAATATTGGTTCCAAGAACGCGATGCTTGCTTCAATTCATAAATGGATCGATTTAACTTGCAAACTTTTTTTTCCATGTTTTAGTACGAAAAAAATATCAGGATATTGCATATAAACATCCTCCAAAAGGTTTCCGTTAAGGAAAGCGGTTTTGACATCCATCTGCCATATTTCATAATCGAAATACGCAGCAATAGCAGGCATTATCCGAATGGATTTAATCATGGCAACAGGTGAAAAAGTTTCATCGTAATCGACACCATGTCATTGACGATACCCTTTCACTACAAGCCTAGCTTTGTACGTTTGTATGTTGCCATCCATGTCGGTTTTCTTCTTGAATACCTATTTTCAACCAATAGGCTTTACGCCTTCTGGTGCATCAACCAGTGTCTAAACTTGGTTGGTGTACATGGAATCCATTTCGGATTTCATGGCATCTTGCCATAAACCGGATTTGATACCTTGTATCACTTCCTCATACGCAGCCGGTTCGTCTTCCTCAATAAGATTAATATCCAAATTAGGTGAGATCAGAAACCCATACCTCTCAGGTTGTTTTCTGACTCTCTCTGACCTATGCGGTTCTTGTGTATTCGAAGATTATGGTACAGTCTCATCCCTGATGAACTGTTCATGTTCCGTTAAGGAATCGATGTCAGGAATAGTATCACTCCGATTTTCATCGAGTTCTACTTTCCTCTCACTAACCACTGCATTTAGGAATTCCCTTTCAAGGAAAACCGCATGTAGAGCAACAAATACTTTGTTCTCTTGTGGGTTGTAAAAGTAATATCCTTTAGTTTCCCTAGGATAACCTACAAATAGACACTTATCTGATTTGGGTTCAAGTTTGGTACCATCCAAATATTTAACATATGCCCAGCAACCCCAAATCTTCAGGAATGAGAAACCCGGTTTCTTTTCTGTCCATATCTCATACGGAGTCTGTTGAACAGACTTTGACAGAACCTTATTCAAAATAAGTATGGAACTGTTCAATGCATATCCCCATAAGGAAATTGGTAGCTCAGTGCGACTCATCATAGACCTTACCATGTCCAACAAAGTTCAGTTTCTCTGTTCGGACACACCGTTTAATTGAGGTGTTCCGGGAGGAGTCCACTGAGAAAGAATACCATACTCTTTCAAGTAATCAAGAAACTCATTGCTCAAGTATTCTCCACCAAGGTCTGACCGTAATGTCTTAATACTTTTGCCTCTGTTTTTCTACTTCGTGTCGAAACTCTTTGAATTTCTCAAAGTTTTGACTTGTGTCTCATAAGATACACATAACCATAACGCGATGCATCATCCGTAAAGGTTACGAAGTATTCATATCCACCTCTAGCCTGGCTAGACATGGGCCCGCATACGTCACTATAAATGACGGCTAATAGTTCGGTGGCAAGTGCACCTTTACCGCTAAAATGTGTTTTAGGCATTTTGCCTAATAAACAAGATTCGCAAACGTCATATGAATTTGGATCAAATCCGTCCAAGTACCCACTCTTCGAAAGTGTGGATATGCAAGTCTTGTTAATGTGTCCTAGACGACAATGCCACATATAAGTTTCATCTTTGTTACTTAATTTAAGCCTTTTGTTTATTACATTATATGTTTGAGATTGATTTATATTCAAAATATAAAGACCATTATATACATCAGCACTGCATATCTCAATATCATTTTTATACATAAAACACCCAGTGTTTCTAATACAAAAGTATACCCACATTGGGCTGACAAGATACAGAAATAATATTCCTAGTCAAACTAGGTACATAAAAATAGTCTGATAAGTTTAGTACATGCCCCGATGGCAGTTCCAAAATATAAGTCCCAACGGCCAAAACGGTGACTCTAGTCCCATTTCCAACTCAGAGGTCAATCTATCCTGAGGCCAGTCTCCTGCTAATCTGCAGATCCTGCACATCAGTACATATATGAGTACCACAACCAGAATCAAAAATCCAATTTTTAAAACTAGAAGAAGACATGTTTATTTCTATAACAAACATACATGAAGCTGGTGCCTTGCCCGCTTTGATTTCCTTCATGTACGCCTTGTACTCACGGCAATCACGCTTTCAGTGACCCCGTTTGCCACACTGTAGGCAGACATCTTGGGATTTGTCCTTAGCCTTCCCATAAGACTTTGATGATTTGGCCTTGCCCTTCTTCTTCTTCTTCTTTACACCTCCAGTAGCCTTTGGCCAAGCCTTGGCAGACTGAGATGTTGAAGCGAAGTACGCCTCGCACTTTTTGCCCTTCAAAAGCTCCTTTTCTGCTACACGCAGCATTGCCATCAACTATCCAAGAGTATGGTCTTGGTTCATCATATTATAGTTCATGATGAACCCGCTCCAGCTGTCAGGAAGAGACTGCAAGATCAAATCTATAGAAGTCTCAACCTCAAAGGTTATGTCTAGATGACCCAATTGTTCGATGTCAGCAATCATTTGTGACACATGGTGCTCGACAGATGTACCATCTGACATTCGAGAGTGAAAGAACTTCTTCTGCAATTCATACCTTTGCGATCTAAGGTTATATCGATGAAGGTCCTTCAATTTTTCCATTATAGTAAAGGGATCCAATCCTTTGTTCTGGCGACAAAATTGAGGGGTCATTACAGCAAGCATGACGGATTAAGCAGTTCAGTTATCATCGCTATGAGTCTTCCAAAGCTCAGGCTCAAACGGCTGGTCAATTCCAGGCTTAGTCCTGAGAGGTCTCTCTATCGTATAGAGCATCTTCTCGGCCCTCAGGACAATCCTGAGGTTCATATCCCATTCAGGAAAGTTCGCACCATTAAAGACATTTTCGCCCTTGATAATGTCCTTAACGTTGATCTTTCCCGCCATCTTAATTGCAATAGTCTAACTATTCAATTAATGATTTTTGGGTACAGTCCAACTATTACAAGAAAATAATAAAATATTAGTCCAACTAATAAATACATAAAAACGACGAAATAATTTGAAAGCGCGTATTGGCAAGTATTTGAACAAAATTGCAAATTCAATACTAGCCTCCCACTATTTTTCGGCGAGCCTCTAACGCTCTGTTGAGTACTCGGGAAACCTAGTTTCCTAGTGGGCTAGGATCCCGTTAAATAACACACAACATTGACTTTGGCCAACAAGTTGTATGATATTTAACTAGGTGGATCTCTAAGATCAATTGGATCTCATCCAATTCCTAGATCCGGTAGGTGGACCTCCAAGTCCGAAACATATATACAATATATATGCCAATATATCCAATATATATTTTCCTAACCTTTTCCTCTGAATCAACTAAGCCTTGGCTTTGGCTCAACAAGCTTAATGATTCCAGTTAAGCGGGACCCATTGATCTTGGAAAACTTCGTAATCCATGTCGATGAACAAGAAGTGACATTGACTTTGGCCAACAAATCACAACTTGCTCAAGACATGCGATATGGAACAAAGCTTTCATGGTTCAAACACATCCGCGATGGACATTGTTCTTGACTTTGGCCAACAAACCAATGCCAATCTTGGATCTTGAGAAAGAACCATTCAATGGAAGGGAAACGCTTAATATTTGATTGAGGGTCTTTCGCGTAAATTGGCAACCAATTTATTATCTTTGATTAGGTCTCATCATACACCCTTAAGCATGCATTCTAAAAGCATAATAAGGCGCGAATAAAATAATAATGATATGCGGATGGATACTTAACAAATTATTCCTAGAACAAATCACTCATTTTCCTCTCCCCGGCTAGCACTATTCTAACTTCTACCCAATTACATAATACAATAAAGAAACCTCATTACATTGAGGGGAATTGTTGAGAAGAGAATTACAAAGAGTCAAGAGATAAGGCTGGACACGCAGGTCCAATTTAATAAATTCTAAATTTATTACAACAATTTCTAAAATTGCCCTCACCCATCTAATATCCATCTGATATACATTATTCATACAATACATCCATGTATTCACACAAAGCATGTTATTCAATCAATCTAATCCAATTAATTAATCTTTGAATTAAGTGATCATCCAATGTTCAAACAATGATTTGATTTGCGTGAGTCCAACTCGTTTTAAGAATAAGTACTCAAAGTGCGTATTCTTGAATTATATCAAACTACAATTTTAAATCCAATTTAATTTGTATTCAATACTAATTCCAATTTAATTCCAAATTAAATAATTACACTTTATTAATGTGCCTTTACGACTTAGATTCTAAATCTAATCTTAATGGGTCTCAAAGGCCCAATTAACATCCAATGTCAATTAATTAAAGTTCAATGGGCTTTCAATTATTTTCTTATGGCATGGACTTTGGCAACCAAAGCCCAATAAGGAATCACCATTTGCGGCAAAATTAATTTTGGCCCATTAGGCCCAATTAAATTTAAGCCTAATTTATTAAATTATAATATTCCAAATATCATAATTTTTAATTTAAGTGTATAGCCATAATTAATTAGTTAAATTAACATTTCCAAAATACCAATTTACATAATTAATCATGCTTTATCATTTTCAATTCATGTCCAACATAATTGAAGCAAAATCAACCTCATTACATGCTCTACAAGTCACGGCAATATTGGGCATTTTATATCCGATTTTGATTTCAATCCAATTAAATCACAAATCAATATACTCATGCATTTTAAACACATCTAATTGTCTAAAAATCAAAAATCACCATGACATAATAAGGCTCAAAGTCTCAGCCAAGCCAAAATTTGGGGAAAAATTATCTAATCAATTTTTCATAAAATTAATCATGCATAACTCTCAGTTATCATAATCTAAGCATACTAAAACAATCAATTTGATAAAATCATGCTCCAAGCAAAAATACCCAAATTCAAGATTATGAACCCTAATCAATTTCATGATTAATTTGGCGCTCTGATACCATTGTTGGGTTCTCTAAGAACATTGCCAAGGATCTAATAAGAATAAAAGATGTGTGAATAAACAAAGTAAATGTAGGCACTGTATTTTTGCATATAAGTCTCGATGATGAGTCTCACATGGAGACACTACCTCTTTAAGTTGTGGAAGTCGCGGGAAACGGACGTCGGAAGGGAAAATTCAAAAATTGATATCTTGTTGGACTAAATTCGTTTGCTTAGCTGTGGGTTCGCTGGTTGAACCTCTATTTTAAAATTCATCCTCAGCCCAAACCCCCGCAAGCCACACACCAAGCCCACACACCACCAAGCCACACACCAAGCCCACCAAAATGGACCAAACTCACGCCCAAATTACCTTAAGCCACGCCCACATCCTTCCAAAATAACAAAATCACACATTAAACACATGCTAAAATCAAGAAAAATCACCTTCCCAAATTAAAAGATTCAAAGCAAATCTCATCAAACACTTTCCTAATTCAATTAAATCATATCCCTAATCAAAAGAGAAGAAATCAAATCAAATTAAATCACATCCCTAATTAAATAGATTTTTCCTTATAGCACACTAATTAAAATATCCCCCAATAATTACACAAAATCCTTTCCCTATTCACATAAGGTAAACCCCAATCCTTGCCTATAAAAAGAAGCCTAAACCAACCCTTCACACCTTGGCTCATTCTCACGAAAACAAAAAGAAAATAGCAATAAGCATTCACGCCCAAGCCTCCTGAATTCCCCTCCACTACCGCAACAAACCAACTCCAAAAATTCCCTTCCTCATTCACGCAAATCAATCCCCATATAGCCTTAATAACCACCGAAACAGTCTCTGACTCTGCAGCCTTTATTCACGCAAATCAGCCTCCAGTACCCCCTGCATTCACCGAGCATCTGCACATCATAATCACGCATAAACCCACAAAGATAGCCCCTTAAAGTTCACGCATAAACTACCCAGAACACCCCTGAACTGCGCCTAGAAACTGCCGCAAAACACCCCAAACCTGCACCCATAAACTGCCGCCAAACACCACTGAAAACTGCCGCAAAACTGTTCAGAAAAATTGCATCTTTAAACCTTGAAAACAGTAGCAAAACAGCACAAAATAGCACCCCAAAACAGAGAAAACAGCAGCCCAAAACAGCGAAGCAACGAAGGAAAATAACGAACCAGTAAATCGGAAAAGCCGCGAAGCATTAACCCTTCCAACGGTCGCATAACGCACTTCCAAGAGACGACTTAAGAGGTTAGACTTGAGGGCACCCTTTTATATTTACTTCCGCTTATTTTCTATATTTGTTAATACTTCTTCGCATGAGTATTATTGGTTAATGTATGCTATGGCCATGGGATGAATGAAATATGTGTTCTCTCTTGTGGTATATCGGATGGAAACCTGGACGTAAATTTCGTAGTCGAATCCGAATGGACGGTAGTGCGGTCTGCACTCGGGATATAATACCACGTACCGTTTGAGAGACGCACATATTTCGTTTCATCCAATCTCATGTTTATTCTTGATTTAATCGTTTAGTATGTTATTTTCCTTTATGCATGATTTAGTTGTTTAGTATGTTCTTTTTTATGCATGATTTATGTGTTTATGTGATTTTATGCATGATTTAGGTGTTTATGTGATTAGAGGTATGGTTTTCTTTGTGATTCTGTTCGAACGCGTTATCAAACGCTACACGAGCGTATGCATTTTGCCTCCTCTCATTCGAACGCGTTATCAAACGCTACTCGAACGCGTATATTCTATTTACCGTTCGAACGCGTTATCAAACGCTACTCGAACACGTGCATTATGTTTACCGTTCGAACGCATTTACGAACGCTACACGAACACGCACGCACTGGACAGATCCTTTCATCATGTTTTATGTTTGTTTGTTTCCTTAGTTATTTCTTTCCCCATCATATGCTTAGTTAGCTCTCTTTAATATTTATGCTTTTACCGTTATTTTTTATTTATCTTTCCATATTTATTTATTTAATATGTTCGTGAAATTGTGTGTTTACCGTTATTTCGACTTACTTTTATGCATGCAAACTTAGATATAGGTAGTATGCAAACTTAGATATAGGTAGTATGCAAACTTAGATGTAGGTTGTTGTTGCGTAGACTTGGTTAGATTATTGCACAAATCCATTCATTACAAGTGGCATAAGTAAGGGACCATTCCGAACCCAACGGTTTGAGGTATTCCCTTGCGAGGGGTGAGTACGGCCTTAAATCATTTTCCCAGTTCATACTGGGTGGCGACTCCATTTTATTTCTCCGGTTTAGTCCCCCGCAGGATACTCAGTACTCCCAACTAGGCTGCGAGCCTGGAACAGCGTCGCCGATTTCTGTGTCCTACAGTCTGGCGACTCCACTGGGGATAGAGAATCGGCCCCAAAAATAATGTCTTGTAATGATTGTGATTTGTGCTTTAGTTAACCGTGTCTACCGTGGGTTGAAGGGGTTTAATCAAAGGCATTATTAGAGCTTGGTAATGGTTTGGTGTCTTCCTTCATTCACTACCTTTCTATAAGGAAAAGTCGTGAAAGCACCTAGATAATCATTTACTCAAAGCTTACTGTGATGGACTAACTTGGAAGACTTGTTGTTTATTCCTGTCACCAAGGCGATAAGAGCCTAAGAGGCTTGGGTATTTAAGAAAGTTCGCTCCACCCTCCTTCTTGGGAATCTACAATGAGAAATCCATTTGACAGTCAGTCACGCACCATAACTCGTTGGCACGCACCTTAAGGTATAAAAAAGGTGTGCTCACTTGGTCGCTCGAACCATTGAGTGAGGAGTCCTAGTTGTGGGCAATTCTTTGTCAGCATGAGCCTTTGTCTACACCCCCATAAACCCACACGTGAACTGTAGTTGTAGGACCAATAGAAACTATCAATTTATGCCTATGTTTAGGACCATCATCATTTGGATTCAGTTGGACTTTTGTCATGAGGTATGGGCTTGTTGGGCCATTTAAACTGGGACGGGTTCATGCCTTATAACAATTGGGCCAAAAGCTTCTGAAATGCCAATGGGCCATTTTGTGTTTAGGCCTTTTATCATTTGAAGTTGTTTAGCCATGTTATCGCAAAAGTGTAAACTTGTTGGGCCTTTTCAACTGGGACAAGTTTGCACCTCGCAATAATATGATTGAATGCTTTAAAATGATAATGGGTCGACTTATATATCTCATACATCGCACGCATCTCATGCATCTCATGCATACACGCATCATGTTAACCCTTTGTGTCTTAAAAGCCATCATAGATATCTGTTGGGTTAAGAAAAAGAAGTTAGAGCATTCCTCGGGAAAATTCAGTACATCAATCGGTTCATCGCCAAGTTGAGAAAGGACCAGCCAGTGAAATAGAATGAGCAATGCCAGGAAGCCTTCGACAAGATCAGAGAATATTTGGTGAAACATCCTATCTTGAAACCTCCGAGACTGGGCAAACCCTTGGTACTATATTTGGCCATTGAACCCGAAGTGCTAGGGGAAATGATGGTACAAGCAGATGAGACAGGGGTAGAGCATGCAGTCTACTACCTCAGTAAGAATATGCTTCCGTACAAAGCTCGCTATCAAGAAGTAGAGAAGATTTGTTTGGCAGTAGTGTGGGCGTCCAGAAAGTTGCGTCATTACTTCCAATCTTACAAGATCCAAGTGGTAGCAAAGGAGAATCCTTTGAAGTATCTGCATTCAGTGCCTTCACTAGTTGGGAAGTTAGGCAGATGGTTGGTGTTGCTGACAGAGTTCGATATTGAGTACCTCACTTCCAAAGTAATCAAAGGGCGAGCCGTAGCAGAGTTCCTGGCATTACAACTGATAGAATGAGATCAATACACATCTGAGTTCCCAGATGAGGAAATCCAAGCTATAACAGTCCAAGGATGAAGGATGTACATTGACGGAGCAGTGAACTGTAAAGGAGCCATAATCGGAATTGTGATAGTTACCCCTGAATGAGAAACCCTGCATATGGCCAAGAGGTTGACGTTCGAAGTAACCAACAATATGGCTGAGTATGAAGCATGCGCCTTCGGATTGACGGCGTTGATAGCCTTGAAAGCTAAGAGCGTGGAAGTCTATAGAGACTCGATGTTAGTAGTCCGAAACTGCAAGGAGAATGGGAATTAAAGGAAGAACGGTTGAAACCTTACTTGTTCCACCTCAGGAGTCTAGCACAGGCCCTCCCCGATTGTAAGTTCCAGCACTTGCCACGAGAAGAGAACCAAATGGCAGACGCATTGGATATATTTGTCGTAACTTGGGAAAATCCGGAGAAGTTGGTGATGAGACCTCTAGTGTTGATGACGGCAAGCAAACCTGTCTACGAGATAGAAAGAATATTAGAAGTAGAAGTCGATGATGGGAAACCTTGGTACTATGACATTCAGCGGTATTTAGAACACGGAGAACTTCCGGAAGAAGCAAGCAGAAAAGACAGGATAGCCATTCAGAAGTTGGCTTCCCAATATGTAAGTCTGAATGGAGAACTATACAAGAGACAGGCGAATGGCATCCAGCTAAAGTGTTTGAGAAAAGAAGAGGCTCAGAAGGCAATTGAAGAAGTACATGCCGGGGTATGTGGACCGCACATGAATGGGTTGAATTTGTCTCGCAAGATAGTAAGATAAGGCTTTTACTGGTCGACCATGGAAGCTGACTGCGTGAAGCTAGTAAAGCATTGTCATGATTGCCAAGCACATGGTAATTTGAACCACTTGCCGCACACAGAGTTTCATGGGCTGTCAGAGCCGTGGCCTTTCTCAGCATGGGGAATTGACATGATCGGAGAGATTCAACCGTATGCATCGAATGGACATCGCTTCATAGTAGTGGCAGTAGACTAATTTTCAAAATGGGTGGAAGCCGAGTCGTTTCGCAACATTACAGTAAAGACGATGGCAAAGTTCATAGCCTGGAATCTCATATGTCGATATGGAATACCGCATCATGTAGTAACAGACAATGGAGTCCAGTTCCAAGGAGAAACAAAGGCGATGCTACAGAAGTATGGGATAAGACATCACAAGTCGTCACCTTACAGACCACAAGCAAATGGGCAGTCGAAGCAGCCAATAAGACAATAAAGAAAATGTTATCCAAAATGACGGAGAACTACAAAGATTGGGCCGACAAGCTACCGTATACCCTGTGGGGATACAAAACTTCAGTGAGAACGGCGACGGGAGCCACACCTTACTCTTTGGTTTACGGAATGGAAGCAATATTGCCAGTGGAAGTTGAGATACAGTCTATGCGGGTATTAGCAGAAACAGAGTTACCTGAACAAGAATGGGCCTCGCAGAGATTTGAACAGTTAGCCCTACTGGATGAGAAGAGGATGAAGTCATTGCATCACATACAGATATACTAGAAGAGGTTGGCTCGAGCATTCAACAAAAAGGTGCGTCCTACTAAGATTAGAAAGGGTGATCTGGTACTTAAGCAGTCGAAGTTGTCGACGACGGATCCTAGAGGAAAGTTCAGACCAAATTGGGAATGACCCTACATAGTCCAGAAAGTGATGGGAAATGGGGCAATGAGACTGTCAGGTTTAGAAGGGAACGAGTTCACCGAGCCGATCAACGTGGACAGATTGAAGCAATATTTTGCCTGAGGAAAAGAAGACCGAGCAGTCACTGGCAGAAGACCTAACCCAATGGAATAGAAATTTCATTCATGCATGCATGCATACACATAACGTATCTGCACTCTTTTTTGTGTTTTGTTTTGTTTTGTATTCACAGGTTTCAACGAAGAAAAAGAGAAAGCGGCAAATGCAAGCCAACCAAAAGCAGCAACATATGAGTATCAGTTTCGGGGATGAGTCTCAGGGTTGAGGCCCGCATCAGTATCAGTTTCGGGGATGAGTCCTAGGGTTGAGGCCCACATCAGTGCCAGTTTCGGGGATGAGTCCCAGGGTTGAGGCCCGCATCAGCTTCAGTTTTGGGGATGAGTCTCAGGGTTGAGGCCCACACCGGTATCAGTTTCGGGAAAGGAATCCCAGGGGGCGACGCCCATATTATCAGCGGTTGAAAGGAAGAATTCCAGTGGAGTGAGTAAAAAAAAAAGTCCTTGATGGTTAGGCATATGTCCGGTGATGACATTGTTTGTTGTAGGGTAAAACCTTAGAAATGATAAGTGCAAGATGTGTTCTCATTCGGTATTCTGAGTGGATTGATCTCGGCTAAACTCACGAGCACTTGATTACAGGATTTTAGCAGTAAAAGAAAAGAGAAAGAAAAGAAAAAAAAAGAAAAAAAAAGTTCAAAATGAAAAGAAATAAAAGAAAAAGACGGAAGAAAAGAAGGAGAAAACCATATCATGTTGAGTATGAGGAAGTAATCACATAGTATGATCAAGACATCTCGGTTGGTTAGACCCACAGATCCAATTCTCCGAGACAAAATCATCGAGTTGGCTTACTTAAGGATTAAGCTGCGAAAGAGCCTTGGCACACACACACTAGGAGTCTAGTTCAGATCACTCATGTAGACGATCGGATTTGAGTGTATTAAATACTTTGAAGGTTCTCTGGTTTCGCCACGAAGCATCCGTTGAGGACGAAAAAAATGTTTAAGCCATCAGGATTATCTCGTGAGAGGTAATACAGCATGTTGATATGCAACATCAACATCAGTATCAGTTTAAGGGCGAGGCCAACATCAATATCGGTTTGGGGGCGAGGCCCACATCAGTATCGGTTTGGGGGCGAGGCCCACATCAGTATCGGTTTGGGGGTCGGTTTGGGGGCGAAGCCCACATCAGTATTAGTTTAAGGGCGAGGCCCACATCAGTATTAGTTTAAGGGCGAGGCCCACATCAGTATCGATTTGGGGGTGAGGCCCACATCAGTATCGGTTTGGGGACGAGGCCCACATCAGTATCGGTTTGAGGGCGAGGCCCACATCAGTATCGGTTTGGGGGCGAGGCCCACATCGGTATCGGTTTGGGGGCGAGGCCCACATCAGTATCGGCTTGGGGGCGAGGCCCACATTAGTATCAGTTTGGGGGCGATGCCCACATCAGTATCAGTTTAAGGGCGAGGCCCACATCAGTATCGATTGGGGGCGAGGCCCACATCAGTATCAGCTTGGGGGCGAGGCCCACATCAATATCAGTTTAAGGGTGAGGCCCACATCAGTATCGGTTTGGGGGCGAGGCCCACATCAGTATCAGTTTAAGGGTGAGGCCCACATCAGTATCGATTTGGGGGGAGGCCCACATCAGTATCGGTTTGAGGGCAAGGCCCACATCAGTATCGGTTTGGGGGCGAGGCCCACATCAGTATCAGTTTGGGGGCGAGGCCCACATCAGTATCAGTTTAAGGGCGAGGCCCACATCAGTATCGATTTGGGGGCGAGGCCCACATCAGTATCAGCTTGGGGGCGAGGCCCACATCAGTATCAGTTTAGGGGCGAGGCCCACATCAGTATCAGTTTAAGGGCGAGGCCCACATCAGTATCGGTTTGGGGATGAGGCCCACATCAGTATCGGTTTGGGGATGAGGCCCACATCAGTATCGATTTGGGGGCGAGGCCCACATCAGTATCGGTTTTGGGGCGAGGCCCACATCAGTATCGATTTGGGGGCGAGGCCCACATCAGTATCATTTTGGGGGTGAAGCCCACATTAGTATCAGTTTGGGGGCGAGGCCCACATCAGTAGTTTTTGGGATGAGTCCCAGGGTCGAGGACCCACTACATCATCAGTTTTGGGATGCGTCACAGGGTCGAGGGCCCACTACATCATCAGTTTTTATATGTGTCCCAAGGTCGAAGGCCCACACATCAGTTGCAGTTCGGGGATGTGTCCCAGGGTCGAGGACCCACTGCATCGTCAGTTGTAGTTCTGGGATGTGTCCCACGGTCGAGGGCCCACTACATCATCAGTTTTAGGATGTGTCCCAGGGTCGAGGGCCCACACATCAGTTGCAAGTTCGGGATGCGTCCCAGGGTCGAGGGCCCACTGCATCATCAGTTGTAGTTTCGGGATGCGTCCCAGGGTCGAGGGCCCACTACATCATCAATTTTAGGATGTGTCCCAGGGTCGAGGGCTTGATTTATATAATGATTATGTTAGTAGATATAATATTAAAATAGTTGATACTACACAATCTCTGAATACACCAATTGAACAATCTCAGCTTCCTGCTAGTAGAAGTTGGTTAATGTAGCGAAGTAAAAAATCAAAGTTCATTAATACCACCATTATTAATTCAGAAATTAATGCATATCTAATGATAAATTTCGAGTTTCCTCAAAGTGCTTTGGTAAGTGAGTAATTTCTTATCCATGATTGGTGGAAAAAACATCAAGAATTGTTTCCAGTCCTGATTGTGATTACAAGGGAGGTATTAGCGACACCGGTCTCAACTGTATCTGTAGAGCAGACATTTAGTATGGTCGGAAATATTCTTGATGACAGAAGATCAAGGTTGAAACCGGATACGTTAGAAGCTCAAACATGTCTTGACGATTGGTGTAGGCGGAACGTCGTGAATAAGAAAATCAGTCGGAAACTTTTGAAGATTTGTGTGATAATACGGACACAACTGGAACCGAAGGCTCAAGAACCGGACAGCCTTCCCCAGATGACGATGAATAAAATATTAATGTGGTAAATTATTATAAATAAAATGTAACAGAACTACGTGAGTTTTAATTCATCTACGCCCCAACAGGATACATATGCATCATATTTAAGTGCAAGCTCTTTTTTTTTTCAAAATAATAAATAAATTATCAATATCCACTTTTAATCTTACTCTTTAATAAATCTTAAATTTTTATTAATTTTATAATAATTTAAATTAATTTATTTACTCTTTACTAATTTTTAATTTTTTTAATTTTTTTTATTATTTTTATAATAAATTAATTTATTTAAAAAAAAAAAAAAAATTGGTTTCAAACCTTAAACCAAACCGCACGGTTCGGCCGGTTTTAAGGTTCGGTTGCAATTCGGTAAACCTTAAACCAAATCGAACCGTGCAATTCGGCCGGTTAAGATCCGGTTGCGGTTCGATTTTGGCCAAAATCGCAACCAAATCGTAGACTGAACCGTTGGTTTAAGGTTTAGTTGTGGTTCGACCAAAGCCAAAACAACAACTGAATCATAGACCGAACCGTTGATTTACGGTTCGATTGTGGTTCAGCCAAAGCTGAACCGTCAATCGTATGGTTTGGTTACGATTTCGTGTGTATGTCTAATTGAAAGACATAAAAAGAGCATTTATCTCAAACATTGGGGTAACTTTTCCCCGAAACAAAAAAAAAAATATAGGGGTAATTTAGTCATTCAGGAATTTCCTTGCTAATGAGCAATGTTAACCTACCCTCCAGTACACCAACGGGTTCTACCTAGGGATGGCAATTTTACCCACAAACCCGCAAACCCGCAAAAACCCGCCCGTAATGGGTAGGATTTGGTAAATATATTAGTGGGTGCGGTGCGGGTTTGGTAATTTAAAGCAGAACCCGCTGCGGGTGCGGTGCGGGTTTGGTATTTAAGAAAAAAATGCGGGTATCCTCTGCGGGTATCCACATACCCGCAATATTATTTTTATTAATTAATATTTAGGACAATATAAAAAAACCTTCATATAAAAACAACTAACAAAACCTAAACCTAAAACACTAATCCACAGTTCCACACTCTCACTCAGCCGCAGCCCGCAACCTGCCCAACTGAAGATTTTTTGCATGACTATCATTTTTTTTTCTAATCACACTTGTTAATAAAATTATAATGCAAAAATTTGGATTAAGTTCACATAATCAGAAACGGTAGAGGAGCAAAATAAGCTAGTGTTTGCTGCAACTTCAGTAGCTTTCCTGCTTCTTCATTACACTTACACCACTTGAGCCTTGTAAGTATCACTTTCATTACACTTAGCATAAAAAATATGACCAAAGGTTGGTGATTACTTTTTAGCTTATTGTCGATTGAGTTGACTAATTTAGATCATTATAATTATAAAGGGAAGAACTCGTTTTAATTATGTTTATATGAAAAAATAAACATATGGTACTGAGTATTTCATACATTATGTTATCTATGTACTGTATATACATACATTGCATGTTGTATATGTCAAATGAAAAACAAATGTGAAAACTACAGCTATCAATTAAATAAATTATTTAATTAAAAAAATTATATTATTAAGAACACAAAATAATTCAATATTTTAAAAACCCGCAAAAAATCCGTTGGGTACCAATGCGGGTTTGGTAATTATTTTTATTTGCGGTGCGAGTTTGGTAATGAAAATTAAAACCCGCAACGGGTATGGTGCGGGTTTGGTAATTTATTTACATATGCGGGTGCGGGTTTGGTAATGGAAAACCCGCACCATACCCTACCCACTGCCATCCCTAGTTCTACCCCAACATCAACGTCTCTTTTCATTTTTCAATGATAATCCACAATTTTTCCTAATTTAGAACGTTCCAAATATATATTGACCTCAAGTACTTTCAGAAAATTATAAATTGACCCCGTAATCTCTAAGTTGTTTTCAATTGGACCCCCTGTCAGTTTCATCACATCTTCCTCATAAGTCATAAGAGAGAGAGAGAGCTATCTCTATCCATAGCCACCTACAATTCCGCTGCGTCCTCGCTTGAATTCTCCCTAAATAATCGGGCCTTTTTCAATTCTTTTAACCTCTTGTTTCTGGGTTTTTCCTCTTTTATTCTATTTTAAATATTTTTTCTTTTCTTTTCTTTTCTGGGTTTGTGTTGTTTGGCAATCATTATATCCTTAAACAATCTTCTTGGAAAAGAAAAGATTTTAATTTATTTACATTGTTTTTATTTTTATTTTTATTTTTAGATCTATATAGTGAAAAATCCAACTTTTTAATTGCACTTTCGTGTCCCTTAAATGTACTTGTGTTTATAACACCTCTGCATACAAAATTTGAAATACCCATTTGAAGTCTCTCTCTTTTTTTCATTTAAGGGCTGCAAGAATTGACCATTTCATGGTTTCAAGATTGTAAAGTTTCCTAAATTTGGCAATACACTTTTGATCTTGGTAAATAAGAACAAATCTTTCTCTCTTGATCCGTCACAAAAAAAGAAGAAATGTATGGAACTCAAAGCAAAAGGGATTTGGCCTTAGAATTCCAAGCACAAATTCCATGCTTGAGACCAAGCATTCATGCAAGAAGAGCAAACATCATAGTCAAATTTCAAGACCTTTATGGGTTCACTGTTGAAGGCAATGTTGATGATGTTAATGTTCTAAATGAGGTGAGAGAGAAAGTGAGAGAACAAGGGCGTGTTTGGTGGGCTTTAGAGGCTAGCAAAGGTGCAAATTGGTATTTGCAGCCTAATGTTGCTTCAATATCTGAAGGGATTGCCCTTAAATCATCACTTAAGTTGTCAACTTTGGCTAATGCTATGACATTGAAGAAGCTTATAAGGAAGGGAATCCCTCCTGTGCTTAGACCTAAGGTTTGGTTTTCGCTTTCGGGTGCGGCTAAGAAGAAGTCCACTGTGCCTGATAGTTACTACAATGATTTGACAAAGGCTGTTGAAGGCAAGGTCACACCTGCAACCAAGCAGATTGATCATGTGAGTTCATTCGAATGATTTCCTTTGTTCTGGGATAAGCTTTTTTTTTTGGAAGATATGTAGTTTGCATTAATAATTTGATATCATATATGATTTTTCACTTTCATTTGTGTGTGATATTTTGATTTTGTTTGGATATGATTGGTTATTTTTGCTCTGTTGTCACAGTCCAGAGATGCATTAATTAGCATTATTTGCTATTGTAATTTTGAAGGATATATTTTGTGGGATCAATAATATGCACTGATGATTCAGGAATTTGTCGCTTTAGTTAGTTACAAATTCTATGTGTGCGTGTGTGCGTATACGTACATGCGCATCTGGGGGTTTGAGGACATTGAATCACATCGCAACATTGAATTATTGATACAGAAATGTGATAGTCATGTTTCGAATTGGAGACTTAGACGATTAAAGCACAATGCTTTCTAGGAAGGGAACATTTAAGTACCCTTTCACCCTGATCTCCTCTCTTCTATTTCAAGTATGACTGTCATTATCTTTTCATATTCTTATCGTATTAAATAAATTGGACTTCGGCCTCTAAACAACCTCCATAAGATGTATCTTAGCATGGTGCTGCTTAGTTTTGATCTAAACTCATTGAGTTGGGAAAGGAGGAACTTTTAAGATCCTTAGGAGTGTCATATATAGATTATTTATCAAATTTGTTTTTGTTCATGATTCTTAAACATCTGGCATTTATCATCTGGCATTTTTGTGTGAGGCTATGACCATCACGATTCAGAAAATGTTGTTATGGAGTAAATTTTTGAGGGGAGGTTGGGAGATTTAGTCTATGCTTTATGTTTTCTCTTTGTATTTTCTTTCAAAGTAGGTGCTTTATGCAACTAAGAAACATTCTAAAGCTTGCTTTCCAAGAGATATTGCTTCTAGACCTTCGTTGTACATCATAATTGTACCTCACTTTTGCTTTTCTTCTCTCTACATGACTGCAGGACCTCCCACGGACCTTCCCAGGTCATCCTTGGCTGGATACTCCCGAGGGTCATGCCACTCTCAGACGTGTTCTTGTAGGGTATTCTTTCCGTGATTCTGATGTGGGCTACTGTCAGGTGTGTTCATTTTCCGTTTTCCTTCACTTCAATGGAAATGTGTCGGCTTTAGGTTAAGTAACATGTGTCTCAAGTTTAGTGCGCCAGTGTACCACATAATCTAATTAAACAACTCAATTTCTGTTTCCTTTCACTTCAATGGAAAGGAGGAACTTTTAAGATCTTACGATGAATATCACCAGCTTTTGGAAGTTCTTTCTTGCATTATCTATCTCTCAGCTTCAAGTTCTTGCACCACATAATCTTATTAAAATACTCATTCATGTTTTGTGCCTATTGGTTTGCAGTTTGAGTCTAGAAAAAGTTCCCTGCCTTTAAAATTTACATTTAGGCACAGACACAGTGGTATCATAAGTACTCTTCCACAATTCTTTTAAATGGTTATGATCTTTCTTTACAAGTTTAACTTACCTCAAGTTGCAGGGTTTCCAACTTGTCAATTGAATTATATTGTGTCCACTGACATCTTGCTCCCTCGATTTGTGTACCTGATATCATTGCTTCTGAAGAATACGAATAACACGCTAGATGGATTCACTGTGATCTTGTGTTTTGCATTATACTAAGTTTTTCTTGCACAGTTGCACCCCTTTGATAATTATTGTTTTGGTCGTAGTTTTCAAACTGAATTCATAATGAATTACCTGGCCCTTATGCTAAGTGGAATTTACTAGGAAACTTTTTCATGTTCCAGCAACCACATTTTCTTATTTTCTAACCATTTTCTAAAGCATGAGTGACTTTCTCATGACCATTTTATGAAGCATAAGTGATTTTTATAAAACATTACCAATCTTCTTAGCTCTGAGTTGAATTATTCTTGGCACAGGGCATGAATTATGTTGCAGCATTGTTGTTGCTTGTGATGAAAACTGAGGAAGATGCTTTTTGGATGCTTGCTGTCCTTCTGGAGAATGTCTTAGTTAATGACTGCTACACAAATAATTTATCAGGATGTCACGTTGAGCAAAGGGTTTTCAAAGATTTGCTTGTTAAACAGTGCCCTAGGTATGATGCACCCTTTCGTGAATTTGTTTATATTCATTATGTTCATTGTTGGTATCAATTAAAAATCAGAAAAAGAAAACGCAGGATTGCCACTCATTTGGAAGCATTGGATTTTGATGTATCCCTTGTTGCCACTGAGTGGTTCTTATGTCTCTTCTCTAAAAGCTTGCCTTCAGAGGTGAGACAAATTCTTATTACATATCTTAAGTCTTTGTCTCAATTGCTCTTGTATCAAATACACTGAATTAGCTTGAGGTTGTTCTCTGACTGAGAAATCTGCTCTCTTCATGCACCAATTATCAGACAACTCTGCGGGTGTGGGATGTCCTTTTCTATGAGGGGGCAAAGGTTCTATTTCATGTAGCGTTGGCTATCTTTAAGGTGCCTCTTCTTCTGCCTTTGGACTCTTCACAATGCTTAATTAAGTTTATAAGTTATCGAATACCAAAAAAAAAAAAAAAAAACCATTATGTCAGCCAGCAATGTATTAATTTGGGAGCTAATTATTGCAGATGAAAGAAGATGAGTTGCTCGTAACCCATCATGTTGGTGATGTAATTAACATTTTACAGAGAACCACTCATCACCTATTTGATCCTGACGAATTATTGACAGTAAGTGAATCATTCATGGAAAATCAGAGAAAATCAAAGGCTTGCACAAACAAAATAAAAGAGAATAATGTATCAAGTTTAAAAAAATATTTCATGTGCTGGCTGGCCACACACTGCATTGGCATGTTGACTAATATAGTGTTTGGTGGAGCGGTGAGGAGCATTAACGCTAGCATTAATGCTCCTCCCCAAACTCACGATTTACGCTAGCGTAAATCAACGCTCGAAAAGCTAGCTTATACTCTAACGGCATGATTTTATAATTTTGTCTTCCTAATACACAAGTTTTAACGGCATGATTTTATGATTTTATAATTTTTTTTATTTGTAATTTGACAACTTATACTCTAGCTTATACTCTATCTAACTAAATACCCTAAAGATCTTATAAGTGAGCTTATACTTTAGCATTTGTTTCATACCTTATAAGCTAGTTTATATTCTCTGTATAATACTCTTTCTACCAAACGCACCCTAAATCATTTTCCTTTCCTTGTTTAGTCGGCTGTATTGTTTTTGGAGTCACCACATAGTTTTGTATGAATCGCTGTTATTAATCAAAATTGACAGGTTGCATTCGATAAGATTGGCTCTATGACGACCAACACTATATCGAAGCAAAGGAAGAAGCAAGAACCAGCAGTCATGGCAGAAATTGATCAGAGATTGAGAAGACTAAACTCTCTCAAAATGGACGACAAATAGCGTCTCTGGCTACCTGTAACCTTAATGTATCAGACATCCAAGTAGGGGTATGTTGCCCCTCTGGTGAGCAACAATATTAATTGGACTTCTTCATTTATTGTTTCTTTAAAATTTCTACCTCTGTGCAAAATTGTGAAGACACACTGAGATTTTTGGGATGCGATAGGTGGTAAATGTAAATTATGAACTGATACAATCTATATACAGTTAAAATGACTCTCTACATTGTTGGTGAAAGGCATCTTTAACATTTGGCACAGGTTGCTTTGCTTCTCAGCATTTGAAAAACTAGATTTGAACCAAGGGTCGGCAAGGGCAATAAAATTATAAAGAGCTTTTGCTTTTGTACTCTGCTTATGATATAATAAGTTGTTTTTGGATAGACACGAGACCCTTTTAAGTACTTTTGAGACAATCTAGAGAATTTAAGTTCCTTAGTGAGCAAACAAGTCGATTCATTAGGAGAAAGAGTGTCAAAAACCAGAGAAATAGTGTTTTTTTTTTTTTTTGAATCTATTATCGAGAGATTTTGAAAAACAATAAGCACTACCAAACGGACATTGAGTCAAAATAAAAAGTGTAACAAAGGAATCTGGCAACATCATATCATCATCGCCATCTACCTTGCCAGAGAGCAAAAAATGCATGCTGAATGAAGACGTGATGCGACTGTAAACAAATATCATGTCTCCACTTCGGACATACCAACGGAGCCTATCAACAATCAGCTCTTGTTGTTAAACAACAGGTATGTCCAGATTTGAACTACAATATAAGCATATGTTGACACTGATTTTCGTAAAGGACCAAGGCCCGGCCCTTGGAGAAATATGCTCTAGCTCCTGGCCTAATTGATTCAAATCTTATCGGGGCGGGTCGGCACAATTCAATCATAATCTTATAACACATTGTTAAACGGAAATTACATCATTAAAGAAGAGAATCATAATCCTACCTAGATTATATATATTATTATAATAGTATTTTTAATATTATTATTTATAATTGATATATTATTATTATTATTATTATTATTATTTAGAGTATTTGTAATACATTTAGCGTCGCCAATTCAATGGACGACGCTAAAATATGAACATACAGTGTCGCTAACTAAATTCGACGTTGATTTTTTATGAATCTTTATATTTAGCGTCGACATTTAATAGTCGACGCTAAAACCCTTAATTTTTTACGTCAAAAGTATGTTGGCAACGCTAAATATTGTAATTTTAGCGTCATCTTTCCTGTCGACGCTAAATTATATATTTAGCGACGATTTACTTGACATCGCTGAATCTTAAGACGCTAAAGATCATTTTTCTTATAATGTATGTTACAAATCCAATTAAAATAAGACAACTTACATCTATAAACGAGTAGCCTAGGTGTCATATCCATATCTTAAATCTCATTCATAACCATGCTTGCTCTCATATCCAAAAGAGCACTCACTCATTGTAATTCTTTTGAAATAATGGAAAATTCTATATTTCTCTCTCGTGGACGTAGGCCAAATGCTACACTACATAAATTTTTGTGTTCTTTATTCTTTTGTTTCGTCTTCTTTAATTGTTTTCTATAACTTATCCGTCAAAAATAAATTCATGTGTTTGATGACGGGATTTTTGGAAAATGCTCAATTATTTTCCTGAACAAAAATCTTGTGTCAACGGATAACACCATCCGTGAGATTTTGTACAAAAAGTGAAATCAAACAAAGTCTAGGGCGCATAGGCGGATCTACATAGGCCCAATAGTGGCTAGAATTTTTGTTAATAAAACTTATGTTGGGTTTATAGTTGTTGAGTTTGAAATATTCTTTAAATAACTCATTTTTTAATTGTATTATTTGAATATATAAATATTTATTAGTAACCTCAACTACCATCATTATAGTAAAATGAAGAGAGATAAAAATATTATATAATAATATTTGAAGAGAATCTTTAATATTAAAGAGTAAGAAGTAAAATCTATTATTTTTTTGAATGAAAATCTGGTGTCAACAACATATATCGATAGTCTTAAACGAAACTAAAAATCTTCAAAATCGATTATTAGTCAAAAGTATCTCTGAGAAACCTCCAATTTCTCCAACTGTATTTTGTTTATAAGATGTTTTGACAATTTGGGATTCTCTCCCACATTATTATAAAGCAGAAGTTGTAAAGGACATTAAGCTGTCACAACTTGAAACTAATAACTTAATTGTATGATATCTAATCTAATTTCATGCTAAGGCGTGCTCCAGTCAGCCCTCTCACCAGTATCAGTGGCAATATCATTTATTGATTATAATTATAATCCAAAGGTAACATCACTAGCGTTTGAGCTGACTGACAGCAGTTTGTGATCTTCATAGATATGCTTTTTTATAAGAAAGTTAAGCTGATGGAAATATAAAACTCTCCATCCTCTTCACTACATGTCACATTATTCAGCATAATCAATGTTTGTCAAAAGAATATACCTAGAGACTGCAAATTCTATTCACAGAAGCAAAATTTACAGGACCTTTGTGTTGTTTACAAGCATAAAAGAATGAGCAATGAATTATTTGCTAAATGCAATCTAGTCTTCATTTCCTTTCTCTTGAAAATTTGATAATATGGGGAAATTTTAGTAAGGTGAATTGTGGGTTCATTCTTTATTGGGGTCATTCTTCAACCTTTGAAGATGGTTCGTCGCTGCCAACCTGTGGAGAGACTTTAGGATCTGAAGCAGGGTTCTGTCAATCTCGTCATCCCCCGGAGAGGCATCAATGCCACTGTCATTGGACTCGTCTGTTTGCTGTTGAAGACTCCAATACATAATGCAGGCAGTTAAAATTAAAATCATCTTTTGGTTTACCTGACAAAACAGAGAACGTGATTTGGATTGGAAATTAAACCAAGTGTTGCATACTCTCATTCAAATTATAAATTGCATTGATTAAATCCAGTTCAGCTAGTCATCAGCTAACAACAGCTTGCATTTAAAAGAAGACTGGGTCAGGATGAAATCTGCGTGCACTTGAAAAATAAAGTTCCATAATTTCGATATACATGGAATTTCTGTGTGGTACCTAATGAGGTTGTAGTAACAAGATACTAAAAACCGTACCTCGATAATGTCCTCGGGTAACAAGAAAATGGAGCAACCAAGCTTTCGCACAACACTGATTATATAGCTCGCATTCAACTTCTTGTCCTCCTCTGCAACATCAATATCAACAAATGTTAGGCTCTTCCTCTGTAATGAATGTATAAAGAGTATTCAAGAATCTCTGTTTCAGTCTAATGCTTGCTAAGAAGCCAAAAATGGTACAAGCTTAGTAGGATTTCCATTTTCACACTCGAGTGCAGCACAGCTTCAACCTTCAAGGTTTAAAGCAAGTTTAAAAAAGATCAACCAACTCTGGACATAATTTATTAGAAAATAATGGCATACCGGTTTCTCCTTTTGTTACGAGACTCCAGTTAACCACCCTCGGCTCCACTGCACTAAGAAGCTCAAGGAAGAAAATCCCATTTGACAGGGTCTTATCCTAAAAATAGAATGTTTATACCAAACAGGCAAACACCAAACAATCAATCATGGGGTAGAATTCCAATCATAAAATAAGCTCATTGGTTACTTGATTTCCTTGAAGCTCTCGATCTGAGAAGTTCTATTAGCCTTTTTCACCTTCCTGTTCGCCCAGTTTAGAATGTCAGCATCAGTAATCTCTTTGCCCTGTGAGTGAGTTCTCAGGTTTTTCAAGAGTTGGAGCATAGTAAACCTCATCAGTTGCCATAACAATGCTGAGAGAGAGAAATGAAGATTCAAGTATTTATTTCGTTATTCATGGAACAGCAGTCTGAACAAAGATTTTTTTGAATAACAGATAAATATGCTATATATTTTTGTCATGGTAAGCTAATTTCTGATGGAAATTGTTGGAAATTAATTGTTGTTAATTATTTGGTGTTGTTAAATAACAACAATTAGTAATGATTTCATTATTAAGTAAACAACAAGAGTTGTTAATCAAATAATTAAGTAACAACAAGAGTTGTTAAGTGACAACAATTAGTAAAATGTTAAATGGGGAACATATGGTACACCCATGATGGTAACATTTTTGGAAGGGTTAGAGAAAGTCATTATGCATCCAAATACATGTGATTACATAGTAATCAATGCATGTGATTAAATAGTAATCAAGGATTAATAGTAATCCATGCATGTGAGCTAATAGTGACTTGGTTTCCCTCCTATAAATAAGACCATTTGCTTATTGAGTTAAGAAATCAATTAAGTTTGATTAAGAGACAAGAAGAAAGGTATGCAATTGTGTTGTGATTAACTTAGATTTATTTCAATTAGCATGTAAATAAATCTAGGACTAGTAATACATGTATGGTTAGATCCTAAAAGGACAAACATGTAAAATATATTAGGGATTATGTTCCTAACATTGGTATCAGTAGCTTAAATGCATGTATTCTAGTTGGATTACACAAAAATTGTATGAACATGCATGAAAAATGTTGAAAATGCTTATGGTTTTTGTTTTTAAAAAATAATTTTCTTCCAACTTTGGGCCGTAATAACTCTCTGTAGAAAATTGATAATCACATGTTCAAATATGTTTTGAAAATTAGGTCATGAGATCTTCAATTTGGTATATCATTTGCTTAATTCGGATTAAATTTGAGAAAGATATGGACCTTATAAGTTGGCTAGTTGAATATGTTCTTACCCAGAAAAACACTCCCAGAAGAACCGTACTACATGTCATCCGGTATTTATAACATCAGACGACAAGTCATCCGATTAGCGTACGACCAGTCGTACGATCAAAGGTCAAAGGGAAGACATGTCGTCCATATATAAAACAACCGAAAAGTCGGTTGGCCTTAAACCTTAGAACCGACATGTCATACGCTCACGGAACAGGCGGACGACATGTCGTCCGCACGTGAAAGTAAATCGAGCCTGGCCGGCGCGTGAGGGCGCGTGGGAGCCCGTGGCCGGCGCGTGACGGCGTGTGGAGGCACGTGAGCCACTCCTGTTGCGCGTGAATGGCGCGTAGCCATCCGTGTTGACCCGTGTTGGTCATGTCTGTATCGGTTTGCTTCGGTAATTCCGATCCGTTATGATTAAAAGTCTAATCTTTTTTGCAAAATTTTTTAATCGGCCACGATAAATTTGTTTTATCATATAAACTTTGTGTTTATGAAAATGAATATCTTTGTGATGTTTATTTTAGTCAATGTAACTTTGTGTTTCATTGTATTGATTTTTTCTTGTATTTGTTGCAGAAAAATCATGGTGATTATTCGAAGAATTGCAAAAGTGATTACGACACCCACAGACCAGGAGATGATATTAGACATGTTGATGGAAATGGATAAATATCGAATGAGTGAAAGCGATGATATGATTTCGCATATCATCACTTTCAATAACATGTTACAGGAGTCTATCTGGGCAGGTAATTGGATAGGACAACCGAATAGATTCAGATTACTGAGAAACACTCTCCCCAAGATATGGCAAAAATAATTTACTCGTATTTGGATATTAGTAAAACGTGAGGAAAAACATGTTCCTTATAATAAAGCCATTGAGAGGTTAGCGGTTCAGTATCTACGGCATAAGGCAAATAATACTATTTTTCCTTCGATGTCCCTGAAACGTTGTAAGGATCCTAAATTTGCTATAGGTTTTCCATGGCTGTCCAAGATCAATTACGAGTTACCCAAAGAGTTTGAGGATTCATATCCAAAAACATATATGAGTTGGGACTCTACAACTGGGAAAATTATTATTGTAAAATATTAATTTCTTTCATGTTATTTCTGTGTGTAATGATGTGTTATTTTACGGCATGTAAATATTGTATTTATATATATGAATGTTTCATGTTGAATTTAATTTATGTAATTAAATCAATGATTGTCATGTACAATAGTCGCATGATTAAGATGTTCTAAGAATTTATGTAATTTTTAGAAATTATTTTACATGATTGATTATGTTGATAATATTTTTACATTGGGTAATTGGATGATGATTGGACAGATAATGGCATTTTAACTCTAACCCCATTGAAGAATTTTATTAAACATAATTTGTTTCATGATAAAATAAACAAAAGTATTAACAATTGTGCATGAATGTCTGTAGAAACTTTGTGTTTTTTAATGGCTTTCGCAACAAAGAACATTATCGCTGAACTCAACAAGGGTGAGAAACTGAATGACGATAATTATGAAATTTGGAGCATGAAAATCCAATATGTGCTAGAAGAACAAGATGTTCTTGAAACTTTGAAAATGAGCATGGATGAACCTGAACAGGGCACTACGGCCCAACACAGGCGAGACCGAGAGGCTTATGAGGCCTGGAAGAAAAAGAATTTCATTGCCCGCATTACGTTGCTGAGCAGTATGGATAATGATCTAATGAAAGAGTTCAGGAAATATGACATGGCTAATGACATGTGGTCCACACTAGCTGAAAAGTTTGGTAGTACCTCAATAACCAAACTCAGGTCATTGACAATCAAGTTTGACACAAACAAGAAACGTCCTGAGTTCACTATGTCAAAACACTTGAGGCAAATGTCAAACATGATTACTGAACTGCCAGATGCTGGACATGTTCTTACAGATGAACAGAAAGTCCAAGCGGTCATTCGTTCTCTTCCAAATAGCTGGGAGCATATGAAGATGCATTTGACCCACAATGAGAGCATCAAAACCTTTGATGATGCTAAACGTCACCTTGAATTAGAAAGCGACCGCCTTGCGGCTGCTAAGTCAAATACTGAAGTGTATATGACAGAAACTAGCAAACCTGGGGGTTTCAAGAAGAAAAGAAAATTTCATGGTGGTGGGTTCCAGTTCGGAAAAGAACAAAATTCTTCTAAGCCAGAAAAGAAACAAAAAACCAATCAACATGGGAAAGGAAAACGTCCTACCAAAAAGAAAAACATGGCAAAGGTTAAATGTTTTAACTATGGAAAGAAAGGTCATTTTGCTCGCGACTGCACTGAGCCTAAAAAGGTGAATACCTTTCGTGCATATTTAAATGAAATATGTGTTTCAAGTTCAATCTTTCTAACTGAATCTAATCATTTGTGGACTGTAGACTCAGGAGCCACAGACCATGTAGCGAATGATAGAGATGCCTTCGTGGAATTTCGGTGAATTTCACCTGGGGTGAAGTGGATATATGTTGGCAACAACTCACGGGTTGAAGTCAAAGGCATAGGAACATGCAAGTTAGTCATGCATGGTGGAAAAACTTTACTACTACATGATGTATTGTTTGCTCCACAAATTCGTCGAAATTTAGTCTCTGTGTTGGTTTTGGTTAATTTAGGTTTCAATTTGAACTTCCATAAATTTGGTGTTGATTTGTACTTAGGTACAATACACTATGGTTCTGGTTATTTTCTGGATGGCTTTATTGTATTAAATGTTGAATGTTTTAATCACAATTCCGGTTTTTCGTTTGTTACTTCATCTGTCAGTGATGATAGTGATGTAACTGTGTGGCATGATAGACTTGGCCACATTGGCCAGCAAAGAATGAACAGATTAGCCAAAGAAGGCTTTCTGGGAAATATTGAGAAGATAGAATTGTCAACCTGTGAATATTGCTTGGCAGGAAAAACTGCGAGAAAACCATTTGGAAAATGGACTAGAGCAGAATTTCCATTACAATTAATTCATTCAGATATCTGTGGTCCAATGAATGTCAGGGCAAGGCATGGAGCATCTTATTTCATCACATTTATAGATTATTTTACTCACTTTGGTTATGTCTATTTGATTGCTCATAAATCCGAAACATTAGAATGTTTCAAGAAATTTATGAATTTAACAGAAAATCAATTGTACAAGAAATTTAAATCACTACGCACTGACCGTGGTCGTGAGTACTTATCTGATCAGTTCAGAGAATTATGTGATGAAAAAGGAATTAGTCGTCAGTTGACTACTCCTGCTACTCCTCAACAAAATGGTGTTGTGGAAAGAAGAAATAGAACTCTTCTTGAGATGGTTAGGTCTATGATGGCACAAGCAAATTTGCCTATAACCTATTGGGGTGATGCGT
>SKCR01043489.1:0-48501 GCA_019454045.1 Zanthoxylum bungeanum | reverse complement strand
TAAAACACATCAAAACGTTCATCAAACCTGAGAAACTAAACAAAATATTAAGTAAACGGGCGGTAAATCTTGATATATTTTCCGCTCATCACACCCCCCAACCTAACATTTTGCTAGTCCTCGAGAAAAAAAATAAAATAAAATATAAGAAACAATTAAAATTAAACTAAGCCACTTTCGTAGTGATCACTGTTGCATTTAGCATATGCAACAAGCCTTTAAACCCCCTAGGTGTCCCTAGTGGACGAGTTATAGTCTCGTGAAAGCTTACATCAACGATACCCACAAACGTTTTACAAAAGCAAAAAGATAATAAAACTAATGCACACAAAAGCAAAAAGACAAGAGAAAAGAGAATAAAGAAGTTAGTGACTAATCATGTGAAACTTCTACTCTAAGTTACTAGTTGTTTTCTTTCTTTCTAAATTACCGAATAAGTAAATTCTCCGATTATATTTACCATTCTCCATATGCACAGCCGAAAAAATATTAATCAACTCAATTTTGCCCACAACAGTCACAAGTGCAGTTGATAAGAGAGTAATATTTTTGTCCTAAAGTTTTATCAGAATTCACACCTTTTTGCAGCATTGGAATAATTTTTCTCATTTTTCTGATTTTTTCTTTGATTATTTTTTTATTTATATACAATATCTTCCATCTATGTAGCGAGTGTTGGGTCGGTGGCTCCCAAACCAGTTGGCTTTAGGGCACCAGGTGTTAAGACACCCCTACGGACTTAATTACTCAGACTTCATATATATATATTTTTGCAACATCCTTGATCCATGTAGCGAGCTTTGGGTCAGTGACTCCCAAACCAGTTGGCTTTAGGGCACTAGGTGTTAAAACACCCTTACAGACTTAATTACTCGAATCTTAGACGTTTTTTTGTTAACTCCATTACTTTTTGAGATGCTTTCTCTAATTAAATTAGAGTACTGAATATTACAAACTTTTCAATTATAGCTCATGTCCGTATGTTACCGTGCATGTTGATAATACCTGTCAACTGAGCATATGAAGATCCATTTTAGTCAATTTTATGGAGAATTCACAAATTAAATAATTTAAAATGAAATAAACAAAAATTAACTTGTTCCGAAATAGGTTTGAGATATGTCTTGGAATGGGAACTCTTTACACAGCTATCTCTCACTAATTTCACCTTTTTAGTCAAAATAAAAACAAAAACGCAAAATATTTTTGTAATTTTTGAAAAAATTTCAATTTTTTTGTATTTTTCAAAAAATTTTGGATTAAAAAAAAAACAACACACAACTAAAAATAATATACTAATCAACTAATTCCCTCCCCCAAACCTAAAAGAGACATTGTCCCCAATGTCTTAAAAAATAGAAGTAGAGTTTAGAAGATAGTACCTGGTTAGCTGAAATTCTACACGAAAAGTTAAAGGTTAAGATCCAGATTAATCATACGCCTCTTTCCACGATCGTCCTCGGACCAATTTATCTTTGAAATGATAGGGTCAATTTGTGGTTCATAGGCTAAGATTTGGTCAATTAGATCCGGAGCAGTTCTGGCAGTGAAGAGGAGTTCTTTTAAAGGTTTTGACACGAACCCATTTCTCCGGCCATCATCAAGAAACACACAAAGAAAATCATAAAATCCTTCAACGTTGTACAGTCTAAGCGATTTCTGGTGTATGTTCAGGTTCGCCCAAGATAACACTGTAAAAATTTCCTCCAATGTACCCAAGCCACCTGGCAAAGCAATAAAAGCATCAGCACGGTTAATCATTTCTACCAGTCGTTCATACATACCTGGCACGATTAGTTCTTCTCCGTTTGATGGTCAAATAAGATTTTCCTCTGCCAATGGTTTTGGGATGATTCCAAAAACGTGACTGCCTCCTTCCTGTACAGCCTTTGAAATGATCCCCATTAGTCTAAGATTGGCTCCGCCATATACTAGGTGCATATTCCTTGCAGCTAAGACTCGACCCAATTCTTGTGCTGCTTCTACGTATTATGGCTTAACACCAACACTAGTACCGTAAAACACACAGATTTTTTCAACTCGTCTTCTTGAAGTGGCTTCCATGTTTTACTCTGGATGTCTTCAAAAGTGCAATGATGAGTTGAATTTACAACACCTAAAAAGGGTGAGTAAAATAATAGCACTAGTACCTGCACAATGAAAATTATTAGTTAACTCTAAAATAAATTGTGATAATAAAAAAGGTCTGGATCCTGTCGGAGAAAATAAAAGAAAACAACAAATAAAATTACAATTATTAGGACAAGACAAAGAGATATAATATTTAAAATAATTTACAGCGTGATTGACGTCTATGCGTCAGGGACAAGCTTCCCATCCAATTTTCTTATAAATTGGCAAACAGGGTCTTTTGATTCAGTTTCCCGAGACTTAACTGTCGTCTTTCTTTTTGAAATTGTGCATATAATACACGAATTTCTTGATACAAATATCCACTGGGATGCGTCTTAAGAGTTTTAGATATGTCATCCAAAGACTCCTTACTCAAGCCATACCTAATGAAATTAATCTTATCTTCGCGGTTATCAGACACCATTCCTAAAGAACGACAACGAGTATCACAAAACATACGAGCATATTTATAACAAACACACATTCTTTTTGCTCTTCTCTTTTTAGCATAGGTGCTTCTTCCTAAACCAGACAGATGTGAAATAAAAGAGTCAGAAGACTCATCTGCTAATCGGACCCATGATTCAATAATCCAACGAATGTCAGTAGGAATACCTTTGATCATCAGTAATCTCATTCGTTCCAAGCGAGCTTTGTAAACTTTCATCAGAGATATTTGAGGGAGAGAAGGAAATTGCTTGTGAATATTTGCGAGAGCTTCTTCCATCCTAAAATGAATTAACCTGCGAAAACTAAACACACCAAATGAAATCACACCAAATCACATTATATACACAAATTGCATGGGTTGCCTCCCTGCGAGGGCTAAGTTTAAAGTCGTCAGCTAGACGTGACTTCTCGAACGTTAGGCTGGATCTGAAAGTGTGATACTTTATTTTTGTCGCTCAAATGATTTCCCCAATAGTGCTTAACACGCTTGTTTTTAACCTTGAAAGTTTTGTTGGAGTCAGGATCATGTATCTCAACGGTTCTATCTGGTAAAACCTTGGTGATCACAAATGGACCTGACCACCGTGACTTTGGCTTCCATGGGAAGAATTTCACCCTTGATTTGTTTAACAGTACCTTCTGCCCTGGTTCCAGTTGTATGCGCACTAACTTTTCATCATGTTTCTTCTTGGCATTTTCTTTGTACAATTTGGCATTTTCAAAAGGCTTTATGCGAAATTTCTCCAATTCGTTGAGCTGATGGAACTTTTTCTCTTCTGTTGCTTGTAGTGCAAGAATTGGCTTTTTAGTGCAAAAGACGATTTATCTTCAGGCTCCATAGACAATTGACATGTTTTAAGTTTGTCAGTAGAACTTTGCATTGCATTTTGGAGTTCTGAATGGTACTGTGTATCACATAGTGTCTGAAACATTCCTCATTCTTTTCATCATCTGGGAAATTCATGGCCTTGAAAACATTGAATATTACTTCTTGGTCATGTACCCTCATGGTTAATTCTCCTTTTTGTACATCAATAATGGTTCGACCTGTAGCCAAGAACGGTCTCCCGAGGATGATTGGCACGTATGCGTCTTCCTCCATATCTAGGATAATAAAATCTGCTGTGAAAATGAATTTGTCAACCTTGACCAGCACATCCTCAACTACGCCTCTTGGAAATACGAGCGTTCTATCAACAAGTTGTAGAGAGACTGAGGTGGGCTTTATTTCTCCAATCTGTAATTTCCTGAAAATAGAAAAGGGCATCAAATTAACACTCGCACCTAAATCACACAAAGCCTTACCAAAGTCATGTTCTCATATGGTGCAAGGAACAGTGAAACTGCAAGGATCTCTAAACTTTGGGGGAAGTTTCCTCTGAATGATAGCGCTGCATTCTTCTGATAATGCTACTGTCTCATAATCTCCCAATCTTCACTTTCGTGAAAGAATGTCTTTCATGAATTTGGCATAGCTGGGCATTTGTTCAAACGCTTCTGCAAATGGAATGTTGATATGCAGCTTTTTGAAGATCTTCAGGAATGGAGCAAACAGCTTGTCCAGTTTATTCTTCTAAAGACGCTAAGGAAAATATGGAGGTGGAGTGATCTGTTCTTTTTCATTTCCTTATTTTTCCTTCATCTGTTGCTTTGTTTCTTTTGGAATATCTTCAATTTTTGTGCTTTGATTCCAACATCGTTGTTGATTTCAGAGTACCGCTTTTAACATGATGGCATGACATTGCTCATTTCCCATGTTCCTTGGATTTGGCTCTGTGTTGCTAGAAAGGTTACCTGGCGGTCTATAACTCTGAGCATTGGCCAATTGTCCAATTTGATTCTCCGGTGCTTTAATAGAAGCAGATTGACTTGAATTACTGCTGCCTTGGGATTGAAACATAGCATCATATCTTGTGCTTGAGAGTCGTGTTTTGCTTCTATCTTTTTCAAGTGGGTCAACACTTCTGTTATTCCTGATTCATTTGCCTGCTACTGGCCTTTGTTCTGTTGTGTGGAATCCAGGTGGTGGGTTGTTCATTTTCCCTGAATTATTGCTCCATGCGAAATTGGGATGATTCCCCCACCCTGGGTTGTAGGTGTTGGAATATGGATTGTTCCCCTGTCTATTGAAATTGTTGACATAATTCACTATTTCTTTATGTTTGTTGAAAGATTCTGACTCAGGTACTCCTTCAAATGGTGAACTTGTGGATCCACCATTAACTTTCATGTTAAGAGTTTCCAGATTTTTGCAAATCTGATCCATCTTGGCATTCACTGCTGTGTTGGATCCAACTTCATAAATTCCAGCAATTCGTTGGATCAATCTTCTTTCTGTTGGCCACAATGAATTATTGTTAGCCATTTCTTCAATTAGGTCCCAGGCCTGATCTTCTCCTTTTGCCATCAAAGCTCCTCCAGCAGCAGCATCAATTGTGGTTCTCATTATTCCAGAAAGTCCATTGTAGAAGGTTTGGACTTGTAGCCACTTTGCAATCTCATGATGAGGACATTTTCGGAGTAAATCTTTGAATTTTTCCCAAGCTTCGCAAATGGATTCTGAATCTTGTTGCACGAAGGATGTGATGTCATTCCTCAAATTTGCAGTTCTGGCTGGTGGAAAGTACTTTGCAAGGAATTTGGTTGCTAGAGTGTTCCAAGTTATGATGGAACCTGCTGGTAACGAATGTAGCCAAGCTTTAGCTCTGTCTTTCAGGGAATATCGAAAAACCCGCAGTCTCATTGCTTCTTCAGCTTCCGGTTCTGTTGTAATTGAAAGTGCCGTAAACTTCTAGGAAGTTGCTGATGTGGGTATTAGGATCTTCAGTTGCTTTCCCCCAAACTGCACTGACTGCTGAATCATCTAAAATCAGCATGATTTGATGTCACCCGCATTTGCTGGTAAAAGAGGAAGTATAATACAGGAAATGGGTCTGTCAACCACCGGAATGGTTCTGTCTCGAATGGGAATTGATGGTGCAACGTTCAAAGGTTCAGGTTCCATGTTAATGATTGCTTCTTTGGCCTTCTCGACTTTCCCTTCTCAACTGTCCGATGGTTCTTTCAATCTCTCGGGGTCAAGCGGCCGGAGTTCAAAGCTTCTGGTTCGTCTCATATAGTGTCTGAGAACCTGAAAAACAATAAAATAAAAACAATAAGTAAAAAGAAATTAGATACAAGTAATGGTATCTAACCTCAAAACTAATAGTGAAAGATAAATAAGTCCCCTGCAACGGCGTCAAAAACTTGATCGGTGCTTAATCACACGCGTATAACGCAAGCGCACGTATGGTTCAAGTAGTATAAAAAGTATCGATCCCATGCGGACTTAAAACCTTTTGTTATCAATTTATGAAGTTAAATGTTTAGAAGTATCTAATGGATTGATTGTTTGATTGGGTGGTGACTTTAAAATTAAAACAAGTAAATAAATTGCTTGAAAGTAGATTGAAGCAAATTAGTTCCATGTTCTAATTTTCACGATCTTCGGCATATGGTTGCTTGCACAGGTTAAAAATATTAAGCTCCAATTTCATATTTCCAAATGATAGATTCATTATTCCATTCCTTTAATTAATTAAGGCATTGGCTGTTGCTAAAAATGGACGACCAAGTATTATAGGAATTGGCTTATAACTGTCTGCTACAGGTTATGTTCCCAAGATAATAAAATAGAAATGATATATGAATTTATTGACTTATAATAACACGTCTTCGAATATTCCTTTTGGTACCTTGACTGATCTATCGATATGTAAAATAGTAGTTGAAGTTGGTTTTAACTCGCCAATTTTAAGTTGTTGGTAAACTGAAAATGGAAGCAAATTGACACTGGCTCCAAGATCAAGCAAATCATGTTCAATTTTTAGATTTCCAATAATACATGAAATAGTTAGACAACTAAGGTCTTTGTATTTTAATGCATTATTGGTTGAGATAATGGAACTTACTTGTTCGGCTAGAAAATCTTTCTTTCTTACCTGATGTCTTCTTTTAACGGTGTATAAGTCTTTTAGAAATTTGGCATAAGATAGTATTTGTTTGATGGCATCTAATAAAGGAATATTGACCTTCTTCTGTTTGAATATTTCATATATCTCAGGGGAATGGTTCAATTTATTTATTTTTAATGCTTGAAGAAATGGAGGTGCATGTGACAAATCGTTATCATCATCGATAGATAAAGGTTCATCGACCTTCCTTACACACTGAAGTTGATCTTCACGAGGTCCAAGAATGGGTCTTTGGATGACCTTACCACTACGAAAAGTAATAACATATTTGACTTGGTCTATGTGTTGACTACCAGAACTACCTTCGTAAGGGTTTTGATGACTCTTGGGGTTTGGCTGTGGTTGTGCAAGAAACTTTCATTTCTCATTAATGGTCAATGAAGATGTGATCTTGGCAAAAGTATCTTTCAAAAAAATCAATTTGTAACATCCCAGTAATCCTAATGATTACTAAGTTATGGATGGCATAATACATGATATAAATCATGTTCAAGCATGTATGGACTCACTTTTCGGACATTATTTTAAGATTCAATACGAACAATCCTTACTCTTTGGGCCGTAACATTTTCATATGATCTCCGATTTTTATAAACTTTATATCATCATAGAGCTATGATCGAGACCTACGACTTTTATGTTGGATATTTTTCCAAATTCGAATGATAAATAAGTCAAAAATCAAGATTTATGGGGCAGCTATAGTAATTTCGAGAATGACCGAGATTTAAGTGATGTGGTACCATCACAACCACTCATTTCATTACACACAAATCAGCCTTGCCTATATAAAGGACATTATTCTCTCATCTTCTCTAAAGGCAAAAACATGAGTTAGGGCAAGATGGCTTTCAAAATTTTTCTTCTTCATAATGTAAGCTTTGATGAAAAAGTGATGATTCTCAAGTTCGAGACACATAAAAGTATGCTTCTAACTCTTTTTCTCTTATTAATTTTCAGTTTTGGTCAAAGAAATCAAAGCCCCAAATCCATACTATGCATGTCATAGAGTCGGAATTGTTGCTTAATTGGCAATGAAAGCATTATTAGCATGCATTTTGAGAAGAATCTTGATGGTTTTAACATGGAATAAAACTTTTATGTGTATAAATGTGTTGGGAAAATATTCTTTAAGATTTGATGATATTAGATAATAGTTGTGTTTGGGTTAATGATATGAGATGAATTTTGATATATGTTGAAGTTGGATGATAGTGTGGTGAATTACTTTGAGCATTGTCATATTGAAGAGTCATGTTTGGGCCTGAAATCACTCGAGCGTCGCGATGCCAATGGACCAGCATTGCTATACGTAGCAAGAAGATGACATTTTATTTCAGTTTCATAGTGAGGGCATCGTGACGCCAATAGACCATCATCGCGATGCGGATAATAGAGGAAGCTCACTGCCTCGTTCTGTTTGGTGGACGTCGAGACAATAAGAACATAGCATCATGACGCGTGTAGGAGTCCCGAGACCCAACCCTTATGTCGTGACACGGAAGCAGAGGATGTTTACTGGTTCAGTCGCACGTGTGAAAATCACGACGCCCAAGGGACAATATCGCGACGCGTTACTAGAATTTCCCCAAAACCTATTTTAGTTCATTCTTATTTCACTATAACATGTTAGAGGCCACCCTAAGGGTCTCGTATTAGCTCTCATACATACATTACATCATGACACAAACATGATACGCCATGTAGTGATAGTAATTGTTTAAATTAGGAAATCCCACAACCTACGTTCTAATCAAGTTTACCAATTATAGAAAGTCACTGGAACCGCAATTTCCTTCGACAAAATGAAGTCAGCCCGATTTCAAATAAGTGAGTGGACCATTTTCTCAAACTAATTTTATTTAAATATTTTGATATCATACTTAATTTTCCGCACATAGGGCGTTAGCCAAAATTTTAATTCAGTTATTTACGATTGATGAAATTTTAGAAAGATTGATTTCAAAAGCTTGAGTTTGATGATTTTTCGAGGCATGGGGGAAAAACCCACCTCAGTTGTAACTTAGTATAGATATGGACTTGACAGATATAGATATCGTCTGCACACGCAGTTCAGGACTAGGAATGACCGATTCCCTAGATCGCAGATTTTGAGTCAGGAAAGTAGCATAGATCCGCATGCACCCCTAGGTCCATATTTGTGGCTTGGGGGACGGCGATACGTAACGCCTCAAGACCACCAGATATTTACGTACGGGGGTTGCCCCCAAGCACCAGATTTTACATATAGGGGGATGGCAAGACGTAACACCCCCATGCGCTAGATATTCAAATACAAATAGTTGTGTTCTTAGATAAGAAATAGATTTAAGAAAAGTTTATTTTCTCGGAGGATTTTTGGTTTTTAGAACCATGAATTTTCAGAAAGAATCAATTTTCATTTTAAACTATCCACTCACTAGATCTTTCAAACGATCTAACTCCACACTCCCAGTTTCTTGTTTTGTAGGTATACCCGAAGGACGAGCTCGGGAGGATGGATACTGATGGTAGTCACTAGCGGGTCCGAGTCCACCATATCGAGTCACAGTATAATCGTAGTCAAGTAAAGTCTTGTATTGGATACATGTATAGTTGTGAGTGTGTATGTAATAAGCCAAGACATCCATGCATAAGAATTGTAGAAGAAGTAAATTTAAGTATACAGTTATGAGCATTAAAGTTCTCTACATATTATTATTTGGGTAATGGTCCCATGTATGAGTCACATTTCAGTCAGAGTTGTAGTAAGGATCTTAGTCAGTAAGTCAAAGGCTCAGGGAGATGGATCAGTCTATCCCCTGCCGTAGCATCTCCAGGAGAGGTATGTTACAAAGATGGTATCAATGCATGGTCTAGGGAATCAGTGACTGCGGTGGCTAGAGTGTTGGGGTCTTGTATACGTAGTATGTCCGGGATACCCGTATGCGAGGCACTACCTCTCATGTATCTGATCCTCGAGTACGTCCTCAAGTCCTATAGACAGATTAGTAAAATTCCCAAAGCTATTTGGAATCTTCTTCCTAATAAAGTAGTCATAACCCTTATTCTAGCATAAAATACTTATCTAGTTATCATAGCTTATTAACAGAAGTTCAAGATAAGTTCTGAGAAAATATAGTAAAGTTATAAGAATAGTCATGCAAATGAGTGAAGAGAAAGCTATAAGAAAAGTAAAAAATGGTATATAGATGTTTAAGAAACCAAAGCCAATAAGAGATAGAAATAGATAAATATATGATAAAGAAAACACCAGAACTTATTGTAGTAGGAGAACAGAGTGAGCGTGAGCAAGAATAAAAGATGCTAATAACCTGAGTAAGATTCCTTCCATCCAAATAAGACTCATTTCCTCATCAAAAAATTCTTTCAGACAGATCCTATAGTTTTAAGTACCTTATAGAGATAGCAAGTTCCCTAAGAATTAAGGGTAGTCAGAAACATAAAAGAAACAGGAAATCAAGGTTAGATGTGGGAGTTTCAATAGACAAGAGATGCCAATAAGTGTGTCGAGATTTTAGATCCCCAATCACAGGCCCACAAGCAAATAAGTGAAGGTCCTAAGTAGAAATAACTAATTACCTTAACCTAAGAATTTGATAGATAAGGTCCCGCTCAGCCTAGATTATTATCTCTCAGCGATACCAGTCAAGGAAACGATCTTGATGGAGTCTATCTCATACCTACCTTACATGTGTAATAGACTCTACCAGGACACAAAGTACCAGAATAAGGACGCACATCCATTGAGATGTAGATTTATTCCCTATCATTTACCAACTTAGATGAAGGTAATCGTAAAGAATCCCAATACACGTAATATTGTATTTTGAGACAGTGACAGAAGACCGGGAGAGGTGGTTCAACCAGAAAGGAACCAATGAGGTTTCTAAGGATAGAAGAGAAATAACCCAACACAAGTCAATATGGAAAGTTTGCAGTACTAGAAAGAAATTCATAAATCATACCGATGTCAGTAGGAATCCTTTTGAGTTTAAACAGATAGAACCGTGAGGTTGGAGACATATAGGAACAATAAGAGTTTAAACAGATAGAACCGTGAGGTTGGAGACATAAAATTTTCATACGATCTCATATTTTTATGCATTTAATATCGTCAAAAATCTAAGATCGAGACCTACAACTTTTACGTTGGACATTTTTCTAAATTCGAATTAGAAACAAGTCAAAAATCGAGAGATTTCTGCGGCAGCTACAGTAATTTCGAGAATGACCTAGATTTGGGTGATGTGGCAACATCACACCACTCATTTCATTACATACAAATCAGCCCTACCTATATAAAGGGCACTATTCACTCATCTCTTCCAAAGGCAAAAACGTGAGTTAGGGAAAAGGGGTTTCAAAATATTTCTTCTTCCTATGCAAGCATTGATAAAAAAAATGATGATTCTCAAGTTCCAAACACATAAAAGTAAGATTCTAACTCTTTTTCTCTCATTAATTTCAGATTTGGGCAAAGAATCAAAGCCCCAAATTCACACCAAGAGTCAGAATTTGCTAAATTGGCAAAGAAAGCATTATTAACATGCATTTTGAGAAGAATCTTGATGATTTTCACATGGAATAAAGCTTTTATGCGTATAAATATGTTGGGGAAATATTCTTTGAGATTTGATGATATTATATTATAGTTGTGTTTGGGTTGAGGATATGAGAAGAGTTTTGATATATGATGAAGTTGGATGACAGTGTGTGGAATTACTTTGAGCATTGTCATATTGAAGAGTCATGTTTGGGCCTGAAATCAGTCGAACGTCGCGACGCCAATAGACCAGTGTCGCGATGCGTAGCAAAAAGATGGCATTATGTTTGAGTCTCATTGTGAGGGTGTCGCAATGCCAATAGACTAGTTTCGCGACGTGGATAACAGAGGAAGCTCACAGCCTCGTTCTATTTTGTGGAAGTCGCGATGCTTAGAACTTAGAGTTGCAACGCGTGTGGGAGTCGCGATGCCCAGCCCTTGCATCTCAATACGGAAGAAGAGGATGATCACTAGTTAAGTCGCATGTGTGAGCGTCGCGACGCCCAAGGGACAGCATCGCGACACGTGACCAGAATTTCCCCAAAACCAATTTTAGTTCATTCCAGTTTCACCCTAGCATGTTAGAGGGCACCCTAAGGGTCTCGTATCAGCTCGCATTCATACATTACATCATGACACAAGTATGATACGCCATGTAGTGATAGTAATTGCTTAAATTAGGAAATCCAACAACCTACATTCTAATAAAGTTTATCAATTATAGATCGTCACAGGAACCGTAATTTCCTTCGGCAAAGTGAAGTCAGTCCGATTTCTAATCAGTGAGTGGACCATTTTCTTAAACTAATTTTATTTAATTATTTTGATATCAGACTTACTTTTCCGCACATATGGCGTTAGCCAAAATTTTAATACAGTTGTTTATGATAGATGAAATTTTAGAAAGATTGATTTCAAAAGCTTGAGTTTGATGATTTTTCGAGGAATGAGGGAAAAACCCACCTCAGTTGTAACTTAGTATAGATATGGAATTGACTGATAAAGATATCGTGTGCACACGGAGTTCAAGACTAGTTATGACTGATGTCCTTAGATCCCAGATTTTGAGTCAGGAGGGTAGTATAGATCTGCACCCACGGCTCTAGATTTGTGGCTTGGGGACGTAACTTCAAAGCTTCCATCATACACCTATTCGTCCAACACACATAACCCAACAAATCCATATCACCATTACATATATTAAACACTAAATTCATTCTTTTATCATTATCAACTCAAAATGCCAAGGATTTCCCCCACACACCAATCAACCACTGCCCATTTACCATATCAAAAATCCAAAGAAAACTTGGACAAATACCAACTCAAAACAATACCTTAAACATGTAACAACACTTAGATTAGCCCAATTTTTACCCTTACAACTGCCATAGGTTCGGCTGTATGACCCTTGTATAGATCTTGAGGATTCTTAACAATTTAGGGCTTAAATCATGTTAAGCCATCATCCAAGGGATATATATCCTCTCAGCTAAGCTTAATCAAGCAAAAACAAACCCTAGGTCTCATGATTTTCAAAATGAACAGTGAAAAATACATGCAGAATATTTCAAAATTGAGAGGAAAAGGATTAGAAGCTAAGCCACAAATTTCACCCTAGTAACATGTCTTCAACGTGAGGTAGAAAGAAAGATTTTTATGTAGTATATTCTAGGCATTTCGTGAGTTTGAGAGATGGAAAAGATAGTGAATAGTATTTGATTTTATAGCATAAAAGATATTCTTAAAGAATAAAATAAAAAATTAAATTAAACACATGTTAAATATGGGGAACTATTCACGAAATAGAATCTGGCTATCTATAATAGATGTATTTTTTTAATTTTTTTTTGGTTTTGGCTTGAATTTGGAAAAATATTTAGCATGAAAGTTGTAGATCACTATCTAAGAATTCTAACCCTATAAAGATTATTGAAATCTTACATCGGTATCTTAAGGTTATGGCTAAAATACTAAAGGCCATTTGTTACTTGATAGAAATAATTGTATTCCGGAACTGTTAATGATTTGCCAGATTTCCAAAAATAATTCGCGAGTACAATCCCACTCATATATGATTTTATATTACATATTATGTCACACATGATAAAGTGGCCATCTTAATCTATGTTGAAATGACTTGGGGGTGTTACATTCTCTATGAAGTCTAATGGAGCTTATCTACCTCTGACGTATTTTTTGACTTTCCATGCTGCTTCCTGGCCATGGAATGCTGCCAATATGTTCACACTGATGAACCTTCTCAATTACCAAATTGATCTTGCCCTACTTGAAAAGAGTCACAGCATGATATACCCTTTCTGATTCTTACAGTTGAATTTCTAATGTAATTTCCATGATAAAGTCTATTCGACATGGCTTGAGAACTATAACTATGAGATATAGCTGGTCATGAATTCATAAAATGTGAGCTTGATACATGATTTGGGAATCGGGGCGTGAGTTAGTACGTAACCATGACATGGATTCCATTTTGGAACTTGAGGTTGTAACTTGAACTGAGGGCTAAATCATAAGCTAAGAAATGTATAAATGAGTTGGTTCAATGCAAAAGGTAATTATGAATTTAAAAGTATATGACGACGCCAAAATATGTAGATACTTCTCATATTGCATGTTCTCATATTGCATGCAGTAAGGATCATAAATCTATCATGAGCTATTCTCATGTAGTCATCGTGATTCGACATGCCTTGTGGACTGAGCTCATTATTAAATCCAATCATTAAGTATTGTCTTTGCTCACTTGAGTTAGCCCATAGGGATTCTCCACTTGTGTCCCTGTAGTGTTTCAGACAAGGCTGATAAGACATCAGAGTGAGGGTTGCTGATTTATTGGTTCTCCAGGTCTTATGCACTAAATTAATGTGTCTTCTCAACAGAGCTGCATATTTGGTACAAGCGGATCTAAGAGGACCCAGCAACTATACTTCTGATGGGACCATAACTTATTCGGTTCTCTGTAATACATCACAAAGTTTGTAGGTATTTTGTCTAGTCTTATTTTTCAACCACCTCCACACACATGTATTCTTGTACTTTTTCTATAGCCTTGCCATGTTTTACTTGTTGGAAATGGTGATCGAGCATCATTCACTTTTTGTATGAATATTTTTGATATTTATGCAATATAATATTTATTTTATCATGGTTATTTATTTATTTATATGGTTTAACTCTTACTTTTATTTATATATTGTAAATATAAGAGCTAGATTACTCTAAGAGTTAGAGATTTCGAGTTACACTCAGAACCTTATATGAATTTAGTAAAGACCCGAGAATTACAACATATGGTGATACAGTTGCAAGAGTTGCAAATGGTGTTGAGAAATATCACACATTCTCTCAAATATAAATTATTCATGGTCTAGATATATTGACATGGGTAGGTCATTATATTAGTAAGACTAATGCATTGTCTATATATGTAATGGACATATGGTTTGTCTCAACAGACTGTAAGCTTAGCGGAAGTTCGTATAGAAATGCAGATATTCATTAGTTGAATGAGTATTGAACAAACTCATAAAAGATGACTAATAGATATTCCATAAAACTGTCAATAGTTGTCTTTTCGAGTTGAGTAGTTATTGTGGTCCTTTGACTTGAGACACCTGTAGGCACTGCATTTTTGCATATAAGTTCCTATGATGAGTCTCATTTGGAGAAACTACCTTTTAAGTCACGGAAGTCGCGGGAAACAGACGTTGGAAGGGGAAATTCAGAATAAGTATGTCATCAGATTCATTTCACAAGTTCACTGTTTTCGTTCGTGCTGCGTTCGTGACCACGTTCGAACGTCCAACAGATTGCCTATTCGAACGGTGTCGGTATTTTTAGTTTTGCTGCTAGCCTCACACCCAAACCCAATTAGCCCACCAAAGCCCATAAAACACATCCAAATTAATAAATACATATTTAACACATGGTGAAATTAAATAAAATCTAAAAATCATATACAAATTCAAAATAAAATCATGCCTAATTAAAATCAATCAAGATTATTATATTCCTAACTAAAAAAATATCATATTCCTAATCTAGCCAAAACTGTCCCCAATCAAATATATGAACTTCCTAATTAAGCATAATCTTGTCTCAAATCAATCTTTGGTTTTCCTTGTTTAACACCAAATAATATCCTCCTTTAATGCAAAAATCTCTTCCTTGTCAAGCAAGGATTCACCCATCCCCTTTGTCTATAAAAGAGACCCAAAACCAAGACACTCCCCCCTCTCTCATTCACGCCCAATACACAAAAACGACAAGAAATAATTATCTTCTCCTCTCTCTGCAATAGCCGAATACTCATCCCTCAAGACCCCTCCATTGCCGCATAAACTTAGCCCCTTTACCTCACCGAAACAGTCCCCAAATATGTCCTTATACCACCGAAAAATTGCACCATTTCATAGCCCAAAACAGTGGCCTAAAACCGTAGAAAATAGCAGCTCAAATACCCATTGTTTAAAAATACGTTTTGAGGCGCCACCTCAAGGCGCCGAGTCGCCGCCTCTGGGCTTCGGCGCGTTGAGGCGGCCGCTTCTTTCGGTCCCTCCACATTTTCCGCTTCTTCCCGCGTGAGGCGGCCGCCTCAGCTCGCCTTGCGCCGATTTGGCGCGAGGCGGACTGAGGCGGCCGCCTCACGTACATCCTTTTTGTCTCTCAATTCACAGCTGAATTTTGTCAGATCTTGTGCTGGAGATCGTCAGATCTTGTACGTTTTTGGTTATGCTGAATTTCAAATTTTTTTTTTTCAATTTGTGTCAGTCACTTGATTTTGCGATAAGTGGTTTAGGTTTTTTTTTACCGGTATGATTATGGCTGTGGGTTTCAATTTGTACAGTGTGATTGTGTCAGTCACTTGATTTAATGTCAATTTTTTTTTGTGTTTGTTTTTAAGATGTGTAGAATTTTTAGGATTGAAAAATTAATTTGTTTCTATTAAATGAAGATCAATTTTTAGAAGATCAAAGTAGAATTTTAGAAGATCAAATTTTAGAAGATCAAAGAATATCAAATTTGATTCTAACATGTGTAGAAGATCAAAGTAGATTTTTTTATTAAACTAATCCTATTATTTTAATAAAAAATTTGATTGACATTCGAACAACTCATAGTGAGATTTACATATTTTCTTTTTTAGTTAAAAGATTGAGAATATTTTAGAACTAAAAGTTTTATGTGGAAATGATCTTTTTTTATAAAGAACATTATTTTGAATTTTTGATGTTTTTATTATGCTAATATTATGATTTTATTTTTTTTCGATTTTCGGATCGAGGCGCCCGCCTCGCCGCCTCGAGGAGGTCCGCCTCGTGCCTCAATGGCCGGCCACCTCGAGGTGCCGCCATGTATTTTTAAACATTGCAAATACCTTAAAACAACCCCTAAATCACCTAAAACATTAACTAAAAAAAACTGCACTTTAATCCCTAAAACATTAAATAAAACTACACCTTAAACCTTCAAAAAATATCCAAAATAGTGACTAAAATACAGCAGCAAAATAGCAGCGAAACAGATTCAAAAAAGTAGCTTGAGCAGCGAAACAACGAGGAAAGACGCAAACCAGTGAACCGGAAAAGTTACGGAACTTTAACCCTTCCGATCACCGTGAAACGCGAATCCGAGAGTCAACGAAAAAGGTTAGACCTGAGGGCACTTTTCACATCCATTTTTATTCGTATTTTTACTGTTTATTGAATCTTATTTACATGATTATTGTGGAGTGATTCTTGTTGTGGCCCTTGAATAGATAGAAAATGCATGTATTGTGAAATGGTGTATGTTGTGGCCCTTGAATAAAACGGAATGTGTCGTCTCTTGTGGTATATAGGATGGAAACCCGGACATAAATTTCATAGCTGATTCTGAATGAACGGTAGTATGATCTGTACTCGGGATACAACTCCACGTACCACTTGAGTATACGACATATATCTTATTTCATGTTATCTTGATTTGTTTACTATCCGTTATTTAAATTATGCATGTTATTTGTTTGTGTAATGATGAGATAAACCGCATGGGCTTATTAAGTTGGATTAAAGGTCCTTCGTTTCGAGTGGTTAAAATCCTTTAACACGATGCTTCGCCGCGCCGGATGACGTATATCGGTTGAATGTAAGATGTGTTCAATCGGGTATACAAAGTCTGATATCGTTGTCTTTATTTTTATATGCATTATGTCATTAGCGCATGGGTTTAGTAAGTTGGATTAAAGGTCCTCCGTTTCGAGGGGTTAAAATCCTTTACCGCGATGCTTCGCCGCGCCGGATGGCTTATATTCGGTTGAATGTAAGATGTGTTCAATCGGGTATACAAAGTCTGATATTGTTGTCTTTATTTTTATGTGCATTATGTTATTAGCGCATGAGCTTAGTAAGTTGGATTAAAGGTCCTCTATGTTGAGGGGTTAAAATCCGTTACCATGATGCTTTGCCACGCCTTGTAGCCCGTTATTATTTATTAGGTGTCATCTTTTCACCCGTTCACGTATGCGTCATGTTGTTTACTATTTTTTGAGGTCACTGCTGTAACCCCGTTCGAACGCATTTCAGAACGCTGCAAGAACGCATATATTCTGTCTCAGTTCGTTCGAATGTGTTTACGAATGCTATATGAACATAAACCTTATGTTTACCGTTCGAACGCGTTTACGAACGCTACTCAAATGCCAATGCATTTTGTTTCATCAGGTCCTGTCCCGTTCGAACGTCTTCTCAAACGCTATACGAACGTGAACATTTTGTTTACCGTTTGAACGCGTTTTCAAACTCTACACGAATGCGCATACACTGAACTGAGTCATTTTCATCACATGTCATGCATAATTATTTCTTAGGTGATTTCTCTTGTATCATGTAATCAATCATACTATTTGTATACCTGCATTTATCTATTTGATGTGTTTAGGAGATGGTATTCAAGCATGATTAGGCTGTTAGTATGTTACTTGGTTGTTAAGCATGATTTAGCCTATTTGGTTGTTCATTTTCAAGCTTGATTAGTCATTTATTTTGCGTTTGGAATTTACATTATGTCTAGGTTGTTCCTTGTTTTCTGCATTATATGATCGAAGTAGGTTCATGAGATTGTCGTGAGCTATTGCATGTTCGCCGTTATTTCGATTTGCTTTCATGCATGATTGTACAATTATTATCTACTGGCATGTCTATGATCGAATTTAATGTGCTTATGACATTGCATGCTAGCCGTATTTATCTTTATGCATGCAAATTGGGACATAGATTATATGCAAATAGGTTGTATGCAAATTCGGACATAGGTTATATGCAAACTTAGTTATGAACCTTGTACTTATGCATGCGAACTTAGGAGTAAATTATCCTTGGAAATAAATGTTGCTTAGGCTTGGTTAAATTATTGTACAAATCATTTCATTACAAGTGGCATAAGTAAGGGACCATTCCGAACCCAACGGTTTGAGGTCTTCCCTTGCGAGGGGTGAATGAGGCCTTAAATCTTTATCTCGGTTCACACCGGGTGGTGACTCTATTATTCTCCGGTTTAGTCTCCCACGGGCTACTCCGTACTCCCAACTAGGCTGCGAGCCTAGAACAGCATGCGTTGCCCAATTTCTGTTTTCCCACAGTCTGGCGACTCCACTGGGGATAGGGAATCGGCCCCGAAATGATATCTTGTAATATTATGACTTGTGCTTTAATTAATCGTGTCTACTGTGGGTTAAAAAGGGTTTAATCAAAGGCACTTTTAAGGCTAGTTAATGGTTTGGTGTCTTCCTCCATTCACTACCTTTCTATAAGGAAAAGCTGTGAAGGCACCTAGATAATCACTTACTTGTAGCCTATTGTGATGGACTAATTTGGAGGACTCGTTGTTTATTCCTATCGCCAAGCGATAAGAGCCTAAGAGGCTTGGGTTTTTAAGAGAGTTCGCTCAGCCCTCCCTCTGGGGAATCTACAACGGGAAATCCATTTGACAGTCGGTCACGCACCATAACTCGTTGGTACGTACCGTAAGGTATAAAAAAGGTGCGCTCACTTGGTCGCTCGAACCCTTGAGTGGGGAGACCTAGTTGTGGGCAATCCTTCGCCAGCAAGAGTCTTTGTCTACACTCCCGCAAACCCACACGTAGACCGGAGTTGTATGGACTATAGCAACTATTTCCTTGTGCTTATGGACCATCGTCATTTGGATGCAGTTGGACTTCCTGTCAGAAATACGAACTTGTTGGGAAATTTAAACTAGGACGAGTTTGTATCCTATGACAATTGGGCCAAAAGCTTCTGAAATGTTGATGGGCCACTCTGTAGAAATTATGCTTGTGTTTGGGAACATTGTCGTTTGGGTCCATTCGGACCTTTTGTCATGAGATATGGGCTTGTTGGGCCATTTAAACTGGGACAAGAACGTATCTTATGACGATTGGGCCACTTCTAAAATGCCAATAGGCCATTATATTTTTATGTTTAGGAACATTATCATTTGGATACAGTTGGACTTCTTGCCATGAGATGTGAACTTGTTGGGCCATTTAAACTGGGACGAGTTCACTCATATGACAGTTAGCCCAAAAGCTTTTATAATGATGATGGGACGATTTGTGTGAAAATCTTAATGAGTTGATATATTCTTTGTATCACATGCATCTCATTCATCTCATGCATATATATATCATATTAACACCCTTTATGTCTATAAAAGACATCATAGATTCATGTTGGGTTAGGAAAGAGGGAAGACTCACTAAAAGACCGGTAACAGATATGAGTACATCCGATAACGAGGTATCCCGGATAGATCAGTTGGAAAATGGTCTCGCCAAAATTACTGAACAGTTGCAAGCCTTGACTACTGCTGTGGCTGCTATGGTTGTACCCCGTGCTGGGGGAAATTCTGAGAATGTGAGGCATGGGAGCCTCCGAGTGGGTTGGGGGATGATATCCCCGCTTTTGATGACGACATGGCAGAGTGATTGGGTCTCAGGCAGAATTTCAGAAGCTTCGGATAAGGTTGAAACAGTTACCCGCAAAATGAGGGGTAAACATGAAGAGTTGTTAGATTATGAGGCAATGACCTTCGAAGAACAGTTGCCAGCTCAGTTCAAGATGCCGGATATGGCTAAGTTCAACGGGAATGGGGATCCGAGGGTCCATCTCCGTCAGTATGTTTCAGTTATGAGTTCAGTGGGTTATCCAAGCGTCAAGTGCAGCAGAAAATGTTTAGGATGTCACTTGAGGGAGCGCTGGTAGTAGTTGGTATCACAGCCTTGAGAAGAATATTATGGAAGATTGGAGAGAACTGGCTGATGCTTTTCTGAAGCAATATGTAACAGATCTGGAAATTGATTTGTCACTCCGTGATTTGGAGAACACTAAGCAGAAGCCGGAGGAAAGCTTCAAGGAGTATGTAGATCGCTGGAGGAGCCAGCTTCTGAAAATACAGACTCGGCCCTCTGAGAAAGACCAGATTAAAATGATCATCAAGGGCACCAAGCCCTCAATTTATGGCAAGCTAAGGAGGATAACCTCCATGATTGCTGATTTTCGACAGTTGAGAGAAACTGTCATGGATATTGAAAAAGAAGAGGCAGAGAACAGGAAGTTTATGGCCTAAGTAGGAGGCCTATTGGGGGGACATCAGGTACCAAACCTGTTTCTGCAGAGATTGCTGCCATCCGGAATCGGAGATTCTCAAACTTAGGGATACCCTTGTCTAAAGTGCTGGAGAAATTAAAAAGACAAGGACTTCTGAAACCCCCGGAGACCAAACCACTTCCCAACCCTCCACCACAACATCTCAACCCAATACTGTCACTTCCACCAACAGAAAGGCCATGAGACTGACAATTGTGCCCGCCTCCGCCATGAAATCCAGGACTTTATAGACTCCAAAAAGATAACTAACCCTGAAACAGAACGCCCCAACACACACCAAAATCCCTTACCAAAGTACCACTCTGTCCCCCACCGACCTATATGATAAACCCTGGCCTACCCGAAAGCCTTGTCCTCAAATCCTTTGACCACCAAGCCTATTGCCTTGGAATTTGGGATAGTAACAGTGAAGATGAGACAGAATGGGGGCATAATTTCTTGGAAGACTTCTCCAGTTGTGATAAAGAAGAAGTAATGGGGATGACACACAGTGGGCGTTTCTACAATGATATGACTGAGAAGGGTAAAAGAGTGTTGTCAGAGGGTAGAGAAGTGGCTGAAAATACAGAAAATGCCGAGGGAGATGTAGTGCTGCAGCAGTTGAGGAAAACCCAAGCACAAGTGAGTATCTTGGATTTGTTCTGTGCATCTCAGGAGCACAGGCGGGCCATGGTTTAGGCCTTAAGCAAGATAGTGGTGACGAAGGATGCCAACCCCGCAATGTTTGTTGGGTCAGAGCAAAATGAGGCTTTCTGAGGAAGAACTCCCAGCTGAGGGGAGAAATCATAATAGACCTTTGTTTATCAGAGCTGAATTGAGGGGTAAAAGGACCTCTTGTGTGATGGTGGATAACGGCTCATCCATTAATGTGTGCCCGTTAAAGATTTTGGCCAAGCTGGGTATAAAGACAACAGATCTGGATCCCTTTAGTATGATTATCAAGGCTTATGATGATAGTAAGCGATGAGTTGAGGGTACATTTGTAGCAGCGGTCAAGGTTGGTCCTATTGAGGACGAAGTTGAGTTCACAGTGCTGGATATCCCAGCCACTTTTGCCTTATTGTTGGGAAGGCCTTGGTTTCATAAGCTTGGGGGCGTGTCCTCCACTCTATATCAGATGATTAAGTTCCCATATGGGGAAGAGATTGTCACCATTCGAGCTGAGGTAGACAATGTTGTGGCTGCTTTGGAAATACAACCTTTCATGAAGTTCCAAGTGTCGGCAACTTTTGAGGAATGGTAGATACTAAGGTAGCTAGGATCATGGGAAAAATGATGTTCGAACCGAGTGAGGGTTCAAAACTGCTAGACTTTAGAGGAAAGACTACTCAGAGGGGTTTGGGGTACAAATCTGACGAGGAAAAGCCGAAGGTTAAAAAGAAAGGGCTGAAATTGATGGATTGCTTTGTAAAGGCTTCAGGGTATCAAGGTGAGCCCGAACCAATAGAAGTTAACGGAATTGTGGTGCCTGGTTTTGAGATCTTCCAAGAGATGCTGGGTAAGAAGCCGCTGACCGAAGAAGTTATGGAGGAAGAGAATTGGGAAGAAGAATTGATGAAGTTTGAGAGCCTGACTCTCGAAGAGGATAAGAAGTCTGAGAAGAACCTAGTTGCGGAGGATGAAGTGTCTACCGATGATGAAGATATTTATCTTCCTGATTTATTTGAGTGTACTCCCGCATTTATTAGCAATAAGGACAATCATTTTGCTTATTTGGCCGAGTCTTTTTCCTCTAACTTGCATGACTTGAGTATATTTGATATCAGCTCCACCAGAACAAATGCATTAACTTGGGCACGCTTGAGAACCCCAAGGAAATTCTGATTGCAAGTGAAGTTATCGCTGAAGAGCGGGAGAAATTAGAAGAAGTATTGGTGAGATATGCCAAAGTGTTTGCTTGGTCCTATAAGGACATGCCTGGGGTAGACAGAAGCATTGCCCAGCACACGATACCAACTGATCCGAATATGAGGCCAGTGAAACAAAAACTTCGACGGATGAGACCTGAGTGGGCTGAGAAGGTCAGAGAAGAGGTTAAGAAACTAATAGATGTGGGGTTCCTGGAAGTGGTAAAGTATCCCGAATGGTTAGCAAATGAGACTCATCATAGGGACTTATATGAAAAAATACAGTGCCTACAGTCGCCCCCACTTTGATGGGACTTGTGTAATGTGTAACAGTGACAATCCTATCAAAGTTATGCAATGCATTTTTACTTACCTGGCTCGCCAGCTGCCACTTGACATGCCATGTGTTGAGTTGAGTTGATCTGGTGGTCCATTTTTGAACTGTGCTCCGTTTTTGGAGCGCCATTTTCGGCATATGTTGTGTGTGCTCCATTTTGGAGCGCCTTTTTTGGCATCTGTTGTGTGTGCTCCATTTTGGAGCGCCATTTTCGGCATCTGTTGTGTGTGCTCCATTTTAGAGTGCCATTTTCGGCATCTGTGGGGTGTGCTCCATTTTAGAGCGCCATATTTGGCATCTGTTACTTGATAAGATGGTCTTTACCGCTACAATCCTGCGAACAAAATAAAAATTGTATGTACGTGATATGTATGCATGTATCAATGGATGCATGATGCTGATGTGGGCCTCGCCCCCAAACCGATACCGATGTGGGCCTCGCCTCTAAACTGACACTGACGTGGGCCTCGACCCTCGGGACTCATCCCCAAACTGATACTGATGTGGGCCTCGGCCCTGGGACTCATCCCCAAATTGATGCTGATGCGGGCTTCAACCCCAAACTGATACGGATGTGGGCCTCGCCCCTAAACTGATACTGCTATGGGCCTCGACCCTCGGGACTCATCCCTAAACTGATACTGATGTGGGCCTCGTCCCTGGGACTCATCCCCAAACTGATGCTGATGCCGGCCTCGACCCCCAAATAGATACTGATATGGGCCTCGTCCCTAAACTGATACTGTTATGGGCCTCGCCCCTCGGACTGATACTGATATAGGCCTCGCCCCAAACTGATACTGATATGGGCCTCGCCCTAAACTAATACTGATATGGGCCTCGCCCCAAACTGATACAAGTATGGGCTGTTGGAGTTCTACGGTCCCAAGGATCGAATAATAAGCATAAAAAAACATGTGCGAATACAATCAATGAGTTGGAGAATACTCATAATGAGTGGTTGAGCGATGCAGTAGACAACAAAACTCATATTTCTGCCCTCCTCCATGAAGCTCGGCAGTGAGCAGTTTCGGAGTCCTTCATTTTCGGCTTTGGTCCTCCATGAAAGCTCCAAGCTTTGTGATGAAATCCCATGCTCATTGGTGGGTTTCCCTATCACCTTCGCAAGACCGAAATGTGTGCTAGCACCTTTGATTTTTGCCACAAAAATCAATCTATTTCTTCTCCATGGCTCTCGGCATTTTGGGTAGAAACCAGTAGAAGAACAGCCCTTGTGGGCGTGAGAGATGGAAGAGAAAATGAGAGAGATGTATGTTGGTTTTCCAAAAATGTGTATTAGTTATTTGTTTTCAAAAAATAAATAAATATATACAATTTTCTTTTTCCAAAAAAGTCAAGCCATTAAGGCTCCAACCACTCACATCAACTCCTATTAATCAATGAATAGTGACTGGTGTCAATCACTCAAAGTGAAAGACATATATCACTTGATTGACGAATGATGTGACGCTAGATGCGACTAGCGATTTGACGCTTGATTTGACTTACGTGCCGCAATCGAATTCGAAATGCGAAAGTGCTAGCAAACAATCCCGGGCTCGGGTTCGCTAATTCTAAATTAACGAATTTTTCGTTGTGACGTAATTAATTAATTATGCCTAGCGAAATCACTATTCACGTCGCTAACGAATTATTCTAAATTAACTCGTTTGCCCGAATTAAAATCTAATTTCAATTCCGCGTCGAAATCCAATTTCGTATAATATATCGAATATATTATTTTATCGATTAATTCCAATTTAATCGTTATCTCTCTTTAAATGATTTTTTATCCCAGATAAAATATCTCCGCAATTAATCCCAGATTAAGTACCTAGTACTACGTTTATACCGATTTACAAGACAAGGTTGGCTTCTAGCAAAGCGCCATGCCTTGCCAATTCTCCAGAAATATCCTTACAGGAATATAGTGATCTATATCAGGTGTAGTATACATAGCATTGCGTATTTCGATCCAGTATCGGATGTCACATGCTAGGCCTGGGGCTGGAATTGTGTCTGCCCCGTACGAAGCACATATCGGATCTCTGGTATTAGTCTCTATATCGGATAAACATGACCTTGCCATTTTATCCCGATGACTGCAGTACATAAGAGAACTAGTTCCGTATCCTACGTGACCATCATCTCCACTATGACTGGAGTGATACTTTCGTCTTGACATTACACCCAACACACTACGATTCTCAATATACCAAGCAGAGGCATACACAGAACCTGTTAAAGCCCTGGACGACCAAAACCAAAGTATATTGATTGTCGCAAGTATTAGCGGTGCAAGTCTCAGGTTAAGACCAAATACACCTACCCTGATTTCGGACTTCCATAGACACATAGTCATACTACCAATGAAATTCCGAGAGGGTCTATCCAGAGCGAAGCTGTTTCCCGTACCATCGGTAAACACAACCTCCTATTACTCTTGCATGAGTATCATATACCCAAATATATGAGAACTATGTCGTTATGCCCTCATAACGCGCACAAGTGTAATACTAGTATTTTACGTATTATCGATGTCCAATCTCGATAATACTCTGACTAGGGATATTTAATGATTTATCCTTCGTGGATTGATACTGTCTCATATCATCTCAATCCAGGAAAAAATCATAAGGACCTCCTATCATTTATACATCTTGGTGATCTAATCAGAAATGATAAGAGAGCATCTTCTTTTTCAGATAGTTAATTTTTACAACAACACCATGATCTGTACAAATAGTGACACTATGGGTCATAACTTTCCAACAATCTCCCACTTGGCCTATAGCTAGTCACTCGAGTGTCTACCACCTGAACTATGTACGGTTGGCTCAAATTACTGAGGAAAGGCTTTTGTCAGCGGATTTGTAGGATTATCGTCTAATGCGATTTATTCGATCATCACATCGCCACGATGTATTATCCGAACGAATCAGATGAATAATCGAAGTATTTATCTGGATCGTTGACGAGACCATTAATTCTTTAGCATGTGCTGTAGCCTAGCTCAGTTGATAAAAAAACTGTATCTAATCTAATTAGATTTAGTATCGACCCAGAAGGCTTCTATTGTTGCCTCAGCTGCAGCAATAACCCGCATTTGTTGTTGATTCGGTAACAGTATCTTGCTTGGAAGATTTCCAGCTCACTTTTCCGTTATTCAAACTGTGTTGTACCGTTTGCTCGGTTAGGAAACTTGGAACAGTGATCCCAGCCACTTCAAGTTCTCCTTCTCCATAGTTTAAGACAACATCCTTAGATCTCTAAGATACTAATGGATGTTCTTAACATCATCCAGTGATTATCACTTGGATTGGCCTGTTTGTGAATCCATATGCTCAAAGCGTATGAGACACCAGGTCGCGTACATTTATTAATGTACGTTTTCTCGGAGAGTGTAAACAACTTTAAATCTAACCCAATAGATCTTTATTCCTAGAATAAAGGTTGTTTCTCCCAAGAATTATACGGAGAATTATCATGAAAGCCAAGCTTTCATCGATTATTATTATGGGAATATCATTTCCAAGAAATGACATGTCATCATTACTTATAGGACAGACACTGTCAGTGCGCTCCCACTAACCTCCTTATTTACACAAGAATCTTTTCGTTTTGAATTAAATCATTAACTATCATGATTACATCAAAACGATAATTCCAAGAACCGAATGCTCGCTTCAATCCAAACATGGATCGATTAACATGCAAACCTTGTTTGCTAGTTTTGGTACTACAAAACCGACAGGATGTTTTAAACATCCTCCAAAAGGTTTCCTTTTCAGGAAAGCGATTTTCCTATTCGGCTGACATATTTCATAAATGAAACATGCAGCATCAGCATGCATTATCCAAATGGATTTATCAATGGCAACAAGTAAAAGGTTGAATCGAAATCAACATAATGTTGATAATGATACCTTTCAGCTAAAAGCCTAGCTTTATACGTTGGTATGTTTCCATCCATGTATGTCTTCCTTGAAGACTTATAAAGTACCAATAGGCACAATGCCTTACGGTACAACAACTAGTGTCTAAACATAGTTGATTTACATGGAATCCATTTCGGATGTCATGGAACTTTGCCATAATAGGGAGTCGATACCTTGTATCACTTTCTTATACGTAGTCAATTGGTATACCTCAAAATATTGACATCTTTACGAGGTGAGATCAGAAACCCATACCCCAGGTTGTTTTATGACTCTCTCCGATCTACGTGGTTCTTGTGTATTCGAATATTACTGGTATAGTTTCATCCTTGATGAACTATTTGTGTTCCATTAGGAATCGGTGCCTGGAATAGTATTACTCCGATTTTCATTGAGTTTTACTATCCTCCCACTTACCACTGCATATTGGTATTCCTCTTAGGAAAACCGCATGGTGAGCAACAATTAAATTGTTCTCCAGTGAGTTGTATAAGTACTATACTTTGGTTTCCCTAGGATAACCTACAATTGGCACTTATCCAACAAAAAGGCCACACTCTCCTCTTATTCTCCTTGCTCACGCCGTGAGCTTCAAACAAAAGGCAGAAAAATTGTTTTTCATTCTCCATTTTTGCTAGCACAAGCAAGGATCAAAAGAGGTGATAGGGAAACAACCTTGGAGCTTGGAACACTTGAAGATTCACAGCTTCTCTCCATCTTCTTGCTTGGCCGAAACTTCCACCTTGAAGACTCAAAGATTGTCTTCACCATTTTCGTCACAAAGCTTGGTAAGTATGATTCCGCCATATTTCTAGCTTTGCATGTACGTTATTTGTATTTCTATGGCTTAATCTTTCTTTGGGACTAATTATAGACATCAACAGTCATCCGGCGCAGCGAAGCATCGTCGTAAAGGATTTTAACCTCTCGAAATGGAGACCTTTAATCCGACTTACTAAGCCCATGCGCTAATAACGTAATGCATATAAAAATAAAGACAATAATATCGGACTTCGTATACCCGATTGAACACATCTTACATTCAACCAAATATACGTCATCCGGCGCGGCAAAGCATCGTGGTAAATGATTTTAACCTCTCGAAATGGAGGACCCTTAATCCGACTTACTAAGCCCATGCGCATCACATATTACATAAACAAATAACATGCAGAAATTAAATAACGATAATAAACAATAACTTGAATATGTTATAGATTGTCCAATGTCCGCAAGGGTTTCAGGTGATGCTTTAGAAGAAGAATGTGAGACGTTCAAGAGATGGAAGGATGATGATCAGGAAAGTCCAGTCATACATCTTGGGATCAATGGTATCGAAACTACAGAGGAAGTACATGTCGATGCTTGATTCCGGATCCATCTTGTTGAATTTGAAGGAACTATTCAGTGATCGGCCTCAGATAGAGATGTAAAGGGTGGCAGTCGAGTTTTTTCATACTTTCCTCCCGGAGGTAAAACCTGTTAGCCCACATGTGATGAAGCTAATAGATTGTATTGAAGAGCTTGAAAGGATGGATATTCCAATTGACAATCGCCTCAGGAATAGTGTGAATCTCCCGTCTCTTCCTAAGTCTTTCAAGGACTTTATCGTTAACTTTAACATGCATAAGATGTTTCCCACATATTCTGAGTTGCACAATATGTTGCTGACAGCTCAAGAAGACATGAATAAGAATAGTTCTACATTCATGATCACTGGTGCTTCTTCTGGACCTTCTCAGGCTTCTCAAAAGCCGGTTGGGAAGAAACAAAAAAAAAAGTTAAAGGTAAAGGTCCAAAGGTTGCTTCCGCAGAGGTTTCTAAACCAAATGTGAAGACATATGTTGCAAAAGGAAAATGTTTCCACTACGACATGCTTGGACATTGGAAACGCAACTGTCATAAATATTTAGCTTTTTTGAAGATAGCGCTATCATGTTTTTGTTTTCCTATTATTGACATTACACTTGCTTTTGATTCTAGTTCGACCTGGGTGTTAGACACCGATTGTCCTTCTCATATCTATAATTCGTTACAGGATCTGAGGGTAACTAGAAGACTAAAGCCGGGAGAGATCCAGCTGCGAGTAGGGAATGTAGATTCTCTACATGTTGAAGCAGTATGAATTTTATTTTTGAAACTCTCTGATAAATGTAATATAACACTTAATAACTGTTATTTTATGCCGACTTTGATACAACAAATCATCTCACTTCCTGTACTTGACAGCGAAGGATTTCATATAAATATAAAGATGGTCTTTTGAATTTGTATGATAATATGAATGTTTTGCTTGTTTCATGTCCCATGGTTGATGGTCATTACATTCTAACAAAAAGTCGTGATGTCTTTAATATAGAGAAATCTAAAAGGAAAAGATCGGAAGAAATAAATAACACATAACTTTGGCATATGAGATTAGGTCATATAGGAATAAAACGCCTAACCAAACTAGTTAAGGATGGTGTGATATCATATCTAACCATAGAACCTTTACCAGTTTGTGAATATTGTATTCAAGGTAAAATGACCAACTCCTCATTTATTGGTGTTGGATACCGTGCTAATGATTTATTGGAACTTGTGCATTTCGATGTATGTGGTCCTATAAATCATGCTGCCATGGGTGGGTTTCAATACTTTGTAACTTTTATCGATAATTTGTCACGATATGGTTATGTGTTTCTTATGAAACATAAATCAGAAGCTTTGGAAAAATTCAAAGAATACCGATTTGAAGTAGAGAAACAAACCGGAAAACTCTTGAAATGCCTTCGATCAGATCGGGGCGGTGAGTACATGAGCAGTGAGTTTGTGAGTTATTTAAAAGAGAATGGGATTCTCGCTCAATATGCTCCTCCAAGAACTCCTCAACACAATGTTGTTTCGGAGAGGAGGAATCAAACTTTATTAGATATGGTTCGATCAATGATGAGTTTCACATATTTACCAATATACTTGTGGGTCCATGCTCTAGACACTGCCGCTCATCTTTTGAACAAAGTTCCATCGAAAGCCGTTCCGACTACTACGTATGAGTTATGGATTGAAAGGAAACTGAGTCTTAAGTATGTTAAGATTTGGGGTTGTCCTGCCTATGTAAAAGCTGCATAGAGGGATAAACTTGCACCTAGAGGGTACAAGTGTGGATTCATTAGATATCCTAAAAATTCCATGGGATATCAGTTCTATGATCCCGAGAACCGAAATGTATTCGTTGCTCGAAATGCAAATTTCTTAGAAACACAATTTGTGTTAGAAAGTGCAGATTATAGAATGATTGATTTAGATGAAGTCAATCAAAGTAACATTGAATCGACGATAGAACCGAAAGTTCAGGAAGATGGAATACCTTTGACACAACCACGTCGTAGGTCAGAAAGGATATCGATACCCCCTATCAGATACGGGATGTCAACTGATGATACCCTTGATGTTTTCTTAGTTGAAGAAAAAGATCATTTAACCTACATAGAGGCGATGTTAGACATCGATGCGGAAAAATGGCCGGAAGCTATGAAATCTGAGATTGCCTCAATACATGATAATCAAGTCTGGGACTTGGTTCCACTTCTAGATGAAATTGTTCCTATCGGTTTTAAATGGGTTTACAAGAGGAAGTGGGGCCCGATGGAAAGGTTGAAACCTTTAAGGCCTGACTAGTAGCAAAAGGATATACTCAGAAATCAGGTATTGATTATGAGTAAACCTTTTCTCATGTAGCCATGCTTAAGTCAATCAGGATTTTATTAGCTATTGTCACACACTATGATTATGAAATTTGGCAGATGGATGTGAAAACGAATTTTCTGAATGGAAATCTTGAGGAAGATATCCATATGGAACAACCCGTGTGATTCGCATTCGCCAAAGATCCTAATCTGGTATGTAAGCTTAAAATGTCTATTTATGGACTTAAACAAGCTTCTCGTAGTTGGAATCTTCATTTTGAAGATGTGATCAGATCATCTGGTTTCATTAAGAACGAAGAAGATTCATGTGTCTATAAAAGGGCTAGTGGGAGCATGATAGTCTTCTTAGTGCTTTATGTTGGTGATATACTTATTTTTGGAAATGATATAGGTATGTTACAATCTGTCAAAGCCTATCTTAGAAAGAATTTTCTCCATGAAGGATATGGGAGAGGCCTCTTATATATTAGGTATAAAGCTTTATAAAGATAGAGCAAGGAGGCTGATAGGACTCTCTCAGTCCAAGTACATTGATTTGATCTTAGAAATGTACAACTTCATTGACTGTAAAACAGTCAATGTGCCTTTCAAACATGGTATTCATCTATCGAAGAAAATGTGTCCTTAGACAGATGATGAAAGGACTAAGATGTTTAGTCAGTCTTATGCTTCCGTGGTTGGTAGCATAATGTATGCCATGTTATGTACTAGACCTGATATCAGCATGGCTATAAGTGTTACAAGCCGTTATCAGCTTGATCCAGTTCAGGATCCTTGGATGGCTGAGAAACATATCTTGAAATACCTTAAGGGTAGAAAGGATAAGTTTCTCATTTATGGAGAAAATGACTTACAGTTGAGAGGTTACACGGATTCAGATTTTCAATCTGATCCAGATGATAGAAAGTCTACATCTGTGTTTGTGTTTTCTCTCAATGGCAGTGCCATTATAGTTTGTAAAGTATGAACTGAACAAAATGTAGCGGACCCACCGACTAAAGTCTTAACTCCCAAGTTGTTTAAGAAACACTAGAACATGCCAATGATCTAATAAGCATGAAAACATGTTCATAAATTCAAGATAAGTTGCGGAATATACTTACATGAACGGATTTGGCTTTTAAAATTTTTGAGAAGAAGATCTCCAAGATGCTTCCTTTGTTGATTCCAAGCTTTGAGATGTGAGAAGTGATCTCCAAGATCCACCATTCAATGTTGATTCCATGCTTTGAGTTGGTTTCCCTATCACCTTAGTTGATTCCATGAAGTGCTAGCTTTGTTGATTTTGCAACAAAATCAAAGAGAATGAGGAATGAAGTTCACGCCCAAATGCCTTGTATTAGGGTTTGTGTTTTTGTTCCAAGTATTGTGTTACACAAGTGTGAAGAGAGAGTGCTTGGGTTTTGTTTTAGGGTTTTTACCCTTTTCACCAAAACCATGTAGTTGGGGTAATTTGGTTTCACCTAAACCAAGTGGTTTTGGCATAAATGCCAACCACTTTCCAACCACCACTTCACATGTGTGACATGTGTGAAGTGGGCCCCACCATTTTGAAATCAAAACTCAAAATGTCTCTACGAACATTTGCCGCGGAGCGGATCCGTTTAATCCGATTAAACGAACTTTCATCGCTAAATAATTAAATCTAATTTAATTAAATAACGATGCCTCGCAAATATATTACGAAAGTCGTCTACGAATTAATTCTAAATTAATTCGTTCATTCGCATTAAAGTTCAACTTTAATTTCGTAATGAAATCCAATTCATATTAATATATCCGATATATTAATTTTAGCCCATACGAATAAAATAAATAGAAAAATCAAAATTAACTATTAAATTTATTTTACCGATTAATTCCAAATTAATCGCGTTCTCTCTCTTCCGAACACATTTAATCCCAGATTAAATAATACCTCAATTAATCCCAGTTTAATTTTCTCCATCTTAATTAATCCCAGATTAATTCTAATTTAATTCAACTGTCATCGGTGAATCTTTGGGAAGCGACCTAAGAGATCCCTGGATATGTTGGCAGTGAATACGGTCATCGGATTATCCGAATATGTGCGTACCTCGTACCTCGTGCTTACCGATTTACAAGACATGGTTGGCTTCTAGCAAAGCACCGTGCCTACCCAATTCTCCAGAAATATTCTTACTGGAATATATAATCTATGTCAGGCGTAGTATACGTAGTATTGCGTATTGCGATCCAGTATCGGATTGTCACGTGCTAGGCCTGGGGCTGGAACTGTGTCTGCCCCGTACGAAGCACATGTCGGATGTCTGGTAACTAGTCTCTATTATCGGATATACATGACCTAGTCATAATATCCCGATGACTGCAGTACTTAAGAGCACTAGTACCGTATCCTACGTGACATCATCTCCACTATGACTGGAGTGATACTTTCATCTTGACATCACACCCAATACACTACGATTCTCAATATACCCAGCAGAGGCGTACACAGAACCGGTTAAAGCCATGGATGAACAAAACTAAAGCATACCGATGGTTGTAAGTATTAGCATTGCAAGTCTCAGGTTAAGACCAAATACACCTACCCTGATATCGGACTTCCATAGACACATAGTCATACTACCAATGGAATTCTGAGGGGTCTATCCAGAGCGAAGCTGTTTTCGCACCATCGGTAAACACAACCTCCTATCACACTTGCATAAGTATCCAATACTTAAATATATGAGAACTATGCCGTTGTGCTCCCACAACGCGCACAAATGCAATACTAGTCTATTCCGCATTATCGATGTCCAGTCTCGATAATACTACGACTAGGGATATTTAATGATTAATCCTTCGATGACTGATATTGTCTCATATCATCTCAATCCAGGAACTAATCATAGGGACCTCCTATCATTTATACATCTAGGTGATCTAATCACAAATGATAAGAGCGCAATCTCATTGTCACATAGTTAATTTGTACAACAACACCATGATCTGTACAAATAGTGACGCTATGGGTCATAACTGTCCAACAACAGGTGGAGTCAGGGGGTATTAGATACCATCATGAATGGAACTAGATCAAATGGGAGTGTTGGAAATGGTGATCGAGCACCATTCACTTTTTGTAAGAATATTTTTGATATTTATGTAATTTAATATTTATTTTATCATGGTTATTTATTTATTTATATGGTAAAACTCTTACTTTTATTTATATATTGTAAATCTAACAGTTAAATTACTTTAAGATTTAGATATTTCGAGTTACTGTAGGCACTGCATTTTTGCATATAAGTCCCGATGATGAGCCTCGTACGGAGGCATTACTCTTTAAGTTGTGAAGTCGCGGGAAACAGACGTCGGAAGGGAAAAGTCAGAAATCAATACCCTGTTTGATTTAATTTGTTTGCTTAGCTTCAGGTTTGCTCGTTAGGCCTCTGTTTAAAACTTATCCTAGGCCCAAAACCCCCGCAAGCCACACACCAAGCCCACCAAAAGAACCTAAACACACGCCCAAGCCCTTTAAGCCACACGCCCATCTCTTTCCAAAATAACAAATCCTCACATTAAACACATGTTAAAATCAAATCAAATCACCTTCCCTAAATAATAAAATCAAATCAGATCATCTTCCCTAATTAATAGAATTAAATTAAATCACATTCCCGAATAAAAGAATCAAATCAAATCACATAAATCACATGCCTAAACTAAATAAAATCAAATCAAATCCCATTAAATCACATTTCAAATTAAATAAATCACATTCCTAATTAAATTAAATCACATGCCCAAATTAAATAAAATCAAATAAATCCATTTCCTAAACTAAACAAATCATCTCCTTAAATTGAAAAGATCTTTTCCTTATGATACACAAACTAAATATCCCCTATAATTACACAATATTCTTTCCCTATTCGCATAAGGACAACCTCAACCCTCTCCTATAAAAAGGAGCATAAACAAAACCTTTCTCCTCTTCTCTCTCTTCACGGCAGCCAAACCCTAATCTTCTTATCATCTTCCCCACACGGCCTAACCACCAACTCTCCTCCTCTCAAACTCAGCAATGACAAAACCCTAACAGTTCACAGCCTAACCTTCTTCTTCCACGCCACTCTCATAAAAACAACAAACCTTGGTCATTCACGGTTCTTCTCTCACTCGGCAATAAGACAGATCACGCCACTCTCTCTCTCTGGAAATACGGTACCATCACCACAAAAACCCTAAAGGCCCTCCCCTCACGCAGACCTTCATCTCTCTCTCTGGAAACACGCACCATCAGCACAAAAATCCTAAAGGCCATCAGCTCATACACACCACATTCTCTCTCCCACAACCGACTAAACTGCCCATTCGTAGTCTTACTACGAGAAGACATTCAGCTCACGTTAACAACCCATAGCCTTCAAAAAACCCACAAGCCGGATCAAACCTACATAAGCACACGCTCAGCCCTCTCATCAAAGACACTCGGCAGCCCTTCAAACAGCCTCCTGAATACACGCACAAAGCCCATCAAACAGCCTCCTGAATACACGCATAAAGCCCTTCAAACAGCCTCATGAATACACGCAAAAAACAACCCTAAAAGCCCTCACCTCACACACGTCCTCGTGTCGAAATCAACCCACACAGCCCACTGACCGTGAACAACAACAACCCTCATGGCTGAGCGTAAACACCTCATTCACGCACACCCAGCAACTCCTTCACATTCACGCCAATAGCAACCAGAACAGCACCTCACTTCACTGACCAAACCGACCATAACAAGCCCGCAAATAGTCCCTGACCTGCACCCTAAAATACCACAAAACAGCCCCATAAACCATTACAAAATAGTCCAGAAAATAACCCAAAACAGTCCCCAAAATAGTGAAAGGTAGTGAAGAAAATGGCTTTGATTCGTCTTCAATTCGACATAACCGATCAATGTGAGTATTCCGCTACCTCTGTTGATGTATTCACGCATGTTTTCATGTCTTGATTTGATCTTGGGACCTTAGAATAAACCAACAATGGCATCAAGAGCTAATGTTGCAAGCATGAAAAATGTAGGGCTTAAAATTTGGGTAAACTTGTTTTGAGCATGATTTGAATGAATTGAATGTTTGAGTATGCTTATAACATGTTTAATTAAGGATTGATTGGATCAATTTAATGAAATAATGATTGGATCAATTTTCCCCAATTGATGGAGCTTGGCCGAATGGAATAAGGCATTTGGAGATTTGGAATTTTTTTGATTTTTGATTCATTGGATGAGTTAGAATCATGTAGGATGATGTTAATTTGAAATAATTGGATTGAATTTTGAATTGAACAAAATCCCTAAATTCCTTATGTTGGCCGAATCTACAATGCCATTTAATGTTGGTAATTTTGATTTTATGAACATTGGATGTGTATGAAATCATTCGGGAAGTTAATACGTTGTCGATTGTGTAATTAATCGGATTGAATTCAAATCGGACAAAATAACCTTCCTTGGCCGAGACTTAGAAGCATGTTTATGGGTTTGATTTTTCATTATGTATGTTTGACATGTAATAATGAATTAAGCATGATTAATTGGACTAATTTGGTGCTTCGGAAATATCAATTTAGGTTATTAATCATCGTAATGCACTTTAGGTAATTAAATTGCGGAATTGGATTCATGAAATTTAATTATTTAGGCTTAAATTGGATTTGGGCTTGAATTGTTGTAATTGGGCCTTTTGGGCTTGATTTATCAAGTTTGGTTTAGGCCAAATGGATTGGATCCAATTGGGCCCAAAACCTTAACCATAAAGCCCAAATGCGACTAATGAACCTTTAATGTTTAATGGGCCTAATGGGCCGAAATTGATTTCTAAGGCATTTTGGGTGATTCCACTATTGGGCTTTGGTTGCCGAAGCCCATGCCTAAAGAAATAATTGAAGCCCATTAGACTTTAATTGAATTGACGTTGGACGTTAATCGGACTTTGAGTCCCGACGCGATTGAATTTGGAATTTAAATCGTAAAAGGTTTATTAAATAAAAGTGTAATATTTAATTTAGAATTGAATAGTGAATTAGTATTAAATACATGTTAAATTGGATTTAATGATGTAATTTAATTTAATTCATGAATTCGTACTTTAAGTACTTATTCGCAAAAACGAGTTTGACTCGAACAAAATCAAATCGTTGTTTGAACATTGGATGATCACTTAATTATCAGATTAATTAATTTGATTAGATTGATTGATAGCATGCTTATATGTGTGAATACGTGGTTGTATTGAATGAATAATGTATATCGGATGGATATTAGATGGGTGGGCAATTTTAGAAATTGTTTGTAATAAATTCGATTTATTAATTGGACCTGCATGTCCAGCCTTATCACCTTCTTTCTCTTTGTATTCTCTTCTCACCTATTCCCCTCTATATATATGAGGTTTCTTTAGAAGTGTAGTGTAACGGGTTAGAAGTAGTACAAGAGCTAGCTTGAGTGAGAAAGGGAGAGATTTGATCTAGGATCAATGTGTTAAGTATCCATCCGCATATCATTATTATTTTATTTCATACTCGCTTTATTATGTATTTAGAATGCATGTTTAAGGGGTATGATGATGAGACCTAACAAAGATAATTAAATTGGTAGCCAATTTGCACGCGAAAATCCCTCAATCTATATTAAGCAAATATCCTTTCATTGAATGATTCTTGTTCAAGATCCGAAGTTGGCATTGGTTTTTATTGACCAAAGTCAAGACCTTTGTCAATCAAGGATGTACTTAAATCATGAGAGTTTTGTTGCATATCGGTGTCTTGTCCAAATCGTAATTTTTATTGGCCAAAGTCAAGATAACTTTTTGTCCAATGACATTGATTACGAAACTTTCCTCGTCAATGGGTCCCGCTTAACTGGAATCATTAGGTTTGTTTGGCCAAAGCCAAGGCCTAGATGATTCGGAGGATAGGGTTAGGAAAATGTAATGGATACATTGACATTATACATATGTTTCGGACTTGGATGTCCACCTAACCGGATCTAGGAATTGGATTGGATCCAATTGATCTGTGAGATCTACCTAGTTAAATAGCATACAGCTTTTATTGGCCAAAGTCAAGGTTGTGTGTTATTTAATAGGATCCTAGCCCACTAGGAAACACGGTTTCCCGAGTACTCCACAGAGGGTTAGAGGCTCGACGAAAAATAGTGGGAGGCAAGTATTGAATTTGCAACATTCGTTCGAATACTCGCTAAACACGCTCATTTTATTTTACTCGTCATATTAATCAAAAGTAATAGTCGGACTAATATTTTATGTTGTTTTAAAAATATATATAGTTGGACTATATACAAACTCATTCAATATATAGTTGATTTTGTAATTGGATCATAGTAATCAATATAATTGAATTAAATGATAGTTGATTTTATAATGGGATTATAGTAATCAATATTAAAATTATAGTTGATTAAATAATTGGATTATTGTAATCATTATAATAAATAGTACCTTAATAATTTGATTAAATAGTTGGACTATTAAAATCAGTAAAGAATTGAAAAGGTTGAATATTTAAAATATATAATCCTTGGATTAAATGTTTTAAATGATTTAATTTTCAATTGGGAATTAATAATAGGTTAATTTATTTGATAAAATAACTTATTATGACTAAGCCCATAATTAAGCAAATAGTAGAGCATAAAGTCTTTGGAAGATTTATGTGATGATGACTTTAGTGCTTAATTAATATACTTATAATAAATCTATCTTTAGATTTAAAAGTATTAAAATTGTAATTAATAATTCTTGGATAATTAATTGACTATTCTAGTGGAGAAAAGTCAAAGTTTGCAATTGGGCATGTAGCACAAGGTGCACATCGTTTCGATATTCCGAACCCCAGGCTTGGCCAAAGGTTTGTGAAATATTGAAAAGGATAATTGACATATCCCAAAGTGACTACCATTTGGATATGGAAGACACGAAGGAATTAAAGAAAGGGCGAGGCTCTAACTTTAAAATATTTGTCAAAGTTATGTTTACTACTAGTATTGAAATTGGATTTTAAATACTTAGTGTGGTACATAATACATATATGTATTGACGTTCAGAATCCGCTGTGAGCTGGATACTGGCTTCAAGCCGAGATTTCTCTGCGAATTGGAAACGGGACGAAAGTCGCTGTTTCGACCGTAGATACCTAAGTTTAGGAACTACCCTTTGGGTATGTACTTAAATTAGGAAATGTTATAATGTAACAAGTTTAACTAGAGACATTATCTCTATATCAGTGTTTAATCCATTACGGATAAAACCTTTATATTCTAGAACACTAAAGTGTTTCATTATATAAAGATGATACTGAGATAAATACATTGGATGTAAATAACAGAATTTATATTTTGAATATAAATAAAATCTCAAACATATAAAATGACAAATAAATAGCTCAAATTGATTTGATCAATGGAGACTTATTTGTGGCATTGTTGTCTAGGACACAATTAAACAAGACTCGTATATCCACACTTTTTGAAGAGTGGATACTAGGACTGATTTGACTATTCAAATAAGGTCTACGAATCTAGTTTATTAGGTTAAATACTAAAATACTATTTACTTGGTAATAGTAAAAGGGCCACCGATCTGTTAGCCCTATTCATGGTGAAGTAAGTGGGCCCATATCTAGCTAGGCTAGATGTGAACATGAATATTTCGTGACCTTAACGGATGTGTGACATCACGTTGTGGTTATGTGTTTCTTTTGAAGAACACAGATCGGAAACTTTAGAGTTTCGACACGAAGTAGACAACAGATCGGCTATAGTATTTTTCCGCCACGGTAATACCGTAATGGAAAATACTTAAGCAGTAAGTTTCATACGTACATGAAAGAGTATGGTATTCTTTCAGATGAGGACTCCTCTCGAGACACGTCAGTTAGACGGGTGTGTCCGAACTAAAACCGAATTTTGTTGGACATAATAAGGTTTATCACGAGTCGCTCTGAGCTACTATCTCCTTCAACCGGATATGTATTAACAGTGCAAAACTTATTTAGAATAAGGTTCCATAAATCTGTTTGACAGAATCATATAGGATATGAACAGGGAAGAACGACGAGGTTCTCATTCCTGATAATTTGGGTATGCCAGGCATAGCGTTTGGATGATACCAAACTAAGGACCCAAATTGGATTAAGTGCCAATATAGGTCATCCTAAGGGAAACCTTAAGTATAATACTTATAAATCCCACATGAGAACAATGTGATTGTTGCTCACCATGCGGTTTTCCTGAGAGAAATACCGATATGCAGTGTCAGTGTGGGAGGATAGTGATACTCGATGAAAATCGGAGTAATACTGTTCAAGGCACGAAGTCCTTATGGAACACAAATAGTTCATCTATGATGAATCTATACCATTAATCTTCAAATACACAAGAACTTCGTAGATCGGATAGAGTCAGAGAAAAAACAACTAGGGTATGGGTTTCTGATCTAACCTCATAAAGATGTCAATCTTGTGAAGGTATATCCACCGACTACGTTTTGAGGAAGTGATACGAGGTATCGGCTCCCTGTTATGGCAAAGGTGCCATGAATCCGAAATGGATTCCATGTATAACAACTATTTTGGATACTAGTTGTTGTACCACAAGGCATTGTGCCTATGCTACATTAAATATCTTCAAGGAAGACATACATAGAAGGCAACATACCAACGTGCAAAGCTATGCTTTCGACGGAAAGGTATCGTTATCAACATTATGTTAATATTGGTTCAACCTTTTACCTGTTGCCATGGTAAATCCATTTTGAAGATGCTTGAAAATAACTGTATATTTCATTTATGAAATGTGCCAGTTATAAATCAAAATCGCTTTCCTGAAAAGGAAACCTTTTGGAGGATGTTTACAACATCCTGACGATTTTTGTATAACCGACAAACAAGGTTTGCGGGTTATTCGATCCATGTTTGGATCAATGCAAGCATAAGGTTCTTGGAACTGACGTTTTGAAATAATCATAATGGTTTATGATTTGACTCAAAACGAAATAATTCTTGTGTATATAAGGAGGTTAGTGGGAGAGCGCACTGACAGTAAAATTCCCATAAAGCTATTGTTGAAAGCTTGGCTTTCAATAGAAATTCTCCGTAGAATTCTGGGGAGTAACAACCTTTATTCAAGGAATAAAGATCTACTGGGATAGATTTGGAGTTGTTAACACTCTCTGCGATATTGTACATTTAAAATGTACTTGATAGGGTGTCTCATACGCTTCGGGCATATGGAGTCACGATCAGGTCAATCCAAGTGACAGTCACTGGATTAAAGATTAAGAACATCTGTTAGTATCTCTGAGAACTAAAGATGCTATCTTTTACTATGGAGAAGGAGAACTTGAAGTGACTGGGATCACTGCAGCAAGTTCCAAACGATTAAATACTACGGTACTATAAAGTTTGAATAACGGGACAGTGAGCTGGAAGTCTTCCAAGCAAGATAACTGTTGCCGAATAAACAACAAATGCGGATTATTGCTGCAGCTGAGGCAGCAATAGAAGTCTTTTGGGTCGAAAATAAATCTAATTAGATTAGATATAGTTCTGTTAGCAGCTGAGCTAGGCGTCAGCACAGGCTAAGGAATTAAAGGTCTCATCGACGATCCATATATACTTCTATATCATCTGATTCGTTCGGATCATACATCGTGGCGATGTGATGATCGTATAAATCGCGTCAAACGATAATCAAACAAATCCGCTGAGAAAACCTTTCCTCAGCAATTTGAGCGAACCTTACATAGTTCGGGTGTAGGACACTCGAGTGACTGGCTATGTGCCAAGTGGGAGATTGTTGGATAATATGACCCATAGCGTCACTATTTGCACAGATCATTGTGTTGTTGTAGCAAATTAACTATGTAACAAGGAAATTGCACTCTCGTCATTTGTGATTAGATCACCATAGATATATAAATGAAGAGAGGTCCCTATGATTAGTTCCTGGATTGAGATGATATGAGACAGTATCAGTCCACGAGGATAATCATTAAATATCCCTAGCCGTAGTATTATCGAGACTGGACATCGATAATGCGGAATAGGCTAGTATTGCACTTGTGCGCGTTGTGAGGGCACAACGGCATAGTTCTCATATATATAAGTATTGGATACTTGTGCAAGTGCGATAGGAGGTCGTGTTTCACCGATGGTACGGGAAACAGCTTCGCTCTGGATAGACCCTTCAGAATCCCATTGGTATTATGACTAGGTGTCTATGGGAGGCCGAAATCAAGGTAGTTGTGTATAGTCTTAACCTGAGACTTACATCGCTAATACTTACGACAATCGGTAAACTTTGGTTTTGGTGGTGGGGATCTTAACTGGTTCTGTGCTCACCTCTTCTGGGTTTATCAGGAATCGTAGTGTATTGGATGTGATGTCGAGACGGAAGTATCACTCCAGTCATATTGGAGATGATGTCACGCAGGATACGGTATTAGTGCTCTTAAGTGATGCGCATCCAATCGTGATATTATGACCAGGTCATGAATATCCGATTATAGAGACTAGTTACCAGACATCCGATATGTGTTTCGGACGGGGCAGACACTTATCCAGCCCCAGCCCTAGCACGTGACTATCCGATACTGGACCGATATGCACAATACATTAGTATACTACGCTTGATACAGATCTTTCATATTCTTTGATGGATATGTCCGGAGAACTTGGTAGACTTGGTGCTTTGCTAGGAGTCGACCTTGTCTCGTAAATCGGTAGAACGTAGTACTTGGTACGTACGTGATTCGGATACTCCGACGACCGAATTTACTGCCAGCTTATCCGGGGATCTCATGGGTCGCTTCCCGATAATCCACCGATGACGCACAACTCGCACTCTTGAATAATCTGGGATTATATAGAAGAGAGAGAGAAAATTAATCTAGGATTAATTACGGAGATATTTTATCTAGGATAAAATATCGTCTAGAGAGAGATAACGATTAATTTGGAATTAATCGGTAAATTAATATATTCGATATATTAAACGAAATTAGATTTCGACGCGGAATTAAAATTAGATTTTAAATCGGGCAAACGAGTTAATTTAGAATTAATTCGTTAGCGACGTAAATAATAATTTCGCTAGCCGCAATTATTCGATTTAATTAACGTCGCGACGTAAGCTCGGTATTTCGGAAATATCGAACCCGAACGCGTGAGTGCACGTGGGCCCACTTTCATTTGGAAACGTGTGGGGCCCACATGACATGTCATATTATGCATTATTTAAATCTAATGCATTGCATGTAGATTGTGTACAATGCACTCTATGGTTTTGCATGGAGTTTGAGTGTTTGACACTCTAAGCCATTGCATGTTTTGTGTCATAAGTTTATTATTAATTTAATAAATATTATGGCATAAATATAAATTGATTTTTGGTAACACATCAATTAACTTCTCTCTCATTTTCACTCCATCTCTCTCACGCCCAGGGGCCACAATGCTCACTGTTTTTCATCACTAAAACCGTGACTTTGAGGGAAGCTAAGTGGGTTTTCATGGTGAAAATTCAAGTGCTAGCACACTACAAGTCTTGCGAAGGTGGTAGGGAGGTTCGACCATGAGACGGGATCCATCCGACGAAGCTAGGAGCTGCGTTTCTTCACTCGAATTTCTGTTTTGCAGGGCAGTGGACTGCCACCAGTGGGCGTGAAAGGCAGTGAAGAAAATGGCTTCGATTCGTCTTCAATTCGACATAACCGATCAATGTGAGTATTCCGCTACCTCCGTTGATGTATTCACGCATGTTTTCATGTCTTGATTTGATCTTGGGACCTTAGAATAAACCAACACACACAAAGCCCCTAAAAGCCCTCACCTCACGCACGCCCTAGTGTCGAAATCAACCACACAGCCCACTGACCGTGAACAAACAAAACCCTCATGGCCGAACATAAACACCCCCTTCATGCACACCCAATAACTCTTTCACATTCACGCCAATAACAACCAGCACAGCACCCCACTTCACTAACCAAACCGACCATAACAAGCCCGCAAACAACCTCTGACCTGCACCCTAAAATACCACAAAACAGCCCATAAACCATTACAAAATTGTCCAGAAAATAACCCAAAACAGTGAATAAATCACCCAAAATAGTCCCCGAATACCCCTAAAAACAAAGACCAGAAACAGCAGCAAAAACAGAGAAAACAGCAGCCCAAAACAGCAAGGCGATGAAGGAAAATAGTGAACCAGTGAACCGGAGGAGTTGCGGAGCATTAACCCTTCTAACAGCCGCGTAACGCACTTCCAGGAGGCGACTTAAAAGGTAAGACCTGAGGGCACCATTTGTTATATTTTATTTTGTCGTCCTGGAAACGGCATGCTCGGTTGGACGTGAAATACGTCCAACCGCGTATGCAAAGTCGTATATTAAAAACGGCCAAGTTCTTTGGTCACATATTTATTGTTCCGTATTTATTTCGCATTATTAGTCTTTTATTATTCGCATTTAATTTCCATTTATTGTTTATATTTCCGCATTTATCAATTTAATATGTTTATGAAATTGTGTGCCTACCATTATGTCGATTTACTTTTATACATGCAAGCTTAGATATAGGTTATATGCAAACTTAGATATAGGTTGTATGCAAACTCAGATGTAGGTTATCTTGCGTATATGTTGGGTAGACTTGGTTAGATTATTGCACAAATCCATTCATTACAAGTGGCATAAGTAAGGGACCATTCCGAACCCAACGATTTGAGGTCTTCCCTTGCGAGGGGTGATGCGGCCTTAAATCATTTCCTAGTTCACACTGGGTGGCGACTATCATTTTATTCTCCGGTTTAGTCCCCCGCGCGGCTACTCTGTAACTCCCGACCGGGCTGCGAGCCTGGAACGGCGTCGTCGATTTCTGTGTCCTACAGTCACACTCGGAACCTTATATAAATTTAGTAAAGACCCGATAATTACAACATATGGTGATATAGTTGCAAGAGTTACCAATGGTGTTGAGAAATATCACGCATTCTCCTCAAATATAAATTATTCCTGGTCTAGATATATTGACATGGGTCGGTCATTATATTGGTAAGACTAATGCATTGTCTATATATGTAATGGACATATGGGTTGTCTCAACAGACTGTGAGCTTAGAGGAAGGTCCTATAGAAATGCAGATATTCATTAGTTGAATGAGTATTGAACAAACTCATAAAATATGACTAATAGATATTCCATAAAACTGTCAATAGTTGTCTTTTCGAGTTGAGTAGTTATTGTGGTCCTTTGACTCGAGACACCACGGTGGTCTTGTGAGTGATCCTCTATGCTTGATACCATGCATGTCAGAGACCTTTCATGGTCTGACCGCTGAATGTCTGTTAGGTATAGACCGATGCTCACGAAGATCGGTGTGTGTTAATATGAGGATTCGTCAGTCCATATGGTTGGATTATGTTTCCAGATATTTTTCAGAGTATATTCCGGAAATCTTTCTGCCGGAAGTTCATCGAAGAAATTGTTTCTTTGACATTATAAATAATCTTGAAAAGGGTTCGCATATATTATTTATTAATGGAATATAGTTTTCGAAAAGTTAGTTTATATTGGGTAGATAAGGTTTTGACTGTATAACTATAACCTTACTCAATTGGAAGCGGAAATGACGAAGGGATTATACATTAGTAACCTCGACTTGTATGGTTCGACGTGTCGTGTTGTTTAGTCATGATTTGTAGGTGGGCAGACCTTCATGAAATATGTATACAAGTATATAAGATATATAAGTATATATATAAGTAACAACCGAACGTGAGCCTAGACAGTTCCATTATATTTAGTTTACTCGTTGAGCACTATGACGACTTCTCGTCAAATGTTGACAAAGTATTTTTGGGTATTTAGGATTAAATTGTTTAATCCGATAATTCATCAGATGAATTGAATTAATTAATTTTATATGAAGAGTTGATATAATTTTATTGTATAATAAATGTAAATTCGATTAACATTAAATTAGTAATTATTTTGTGAATTAATTTAATTGTTAAATTAATATAATAATATTTTACTTAGATATGCAAATAAAGCTTTTAATTCGTTAAAGTAACTAAGGTAAACCAAATTGAATTATTTGGTTAAAGTAACTAAATGATTCATAAAGGTAACTTAGTTACTAAATAAAATCAAAAGAATAAAAAAAGTAAAAGCATTTTTTGGCTTCTTTACAACTGCCTCAGTGCCGAAAACCAATAAAAAGAAAGAAATTGTTTTTTTTTTCAATGTTTCTCACCTCTGCCGAGCAACACAAGAGAAAGAATTGGTTTTTGCTTTTTAAATTCAAGCCAAAATCTCATCACCAAATATTACCCAATAAATAATCAAGACCATGGAAATTAATCTTTAAGTGTTAATGATTAATTGTGTTCTTGAAGTTCTTGATTTTTCCTAGGGTTCAAGAATTGATTTTGGGGAAAATCTTGGTTGTCATTCTTGAGTGATCAAACCACCTTTTGATCACCAAGACTTGTTCTTGAGAAAGCTCAATTTGGTGGAGTTTGAAGGAGTTCAAAGCTTGAAGATTTGGAAAAGCTTGGAGGCAAAGATTCAATAAATTGGCAAGTATTGACAAAAGAAAGTCACCGAGAGCGAAATCGCTCTAGAGCGAAGGAGAAGGACAAAGGACTCAGAATGGCTGACACAGCGATTAGAACAACAAAGGACTAAGGACGACCGAAACATCGATTAGAACGACAAGGGACTCAGGATGACCGAACACATGATGCAGTTGATCCCACGATTACAGCAGTTAGGCAGTTCCCTCCACGATCAGGCAATTAAGATGCACAATTCAACGGTTGAAGGCATGACCCAGCAGTTGCAGGGAAGTTACGAACAGAAACTGTCTGAGCGGTTTGCAAGTTTCACTATAAAAGGCTCACTCATGCGAAGATTAGAACCCCGATCAAATGAAGACTCAAACGATCATATTTTTATTTTTCATTTCTTAGTTTCATAATCCTTAGGACTGTAACTTGTGTGCTTGCGCCCCTTGGAGGCTTATTCACTTAATCAAACACCTCATTTTGGGACTTTGTCTCAGAAGGTTTGAACCTTACATGTTGTTCTTTCTTCAGGCAGAAAATTGCGCAAACAGCCAGGGTTAAAAGCTTGTTGGTAATATTTAATTTGTAAATTTTATTGTTCATTTTATTTGTTCAATTTGTTGATTAATTTTGTTGAGAAAAATTGTAGTGGCAGATTTGGATAAATTGAAAGCATGTATGTGAGGATTGGAAGCATTCAAGTGTTGAAAAATTAGTATATAGATGATATGTTAATTTTTGTATGCTTGGAATAATTTTTCAAGAGTTGGAAAATTATTTTGTATGCTTGAATTAATTTTTCAAGTGTTGGAAAATTAATTTTAGTATGTTTAGATTATTTTCAAGTGTTGGAAATAATTATGATGCTTAGATTAATTTGTCAAGAGTTGGTAGATTGATTAAAGTGTGTTTAAAATTCTTATTATGCTTATGGTAATTTTTTTGATGCATGGAAAATATTTTTTAGTGCATTAAGAAAATTTTAAGTTGATAAAAATTTGTAAACCCACTGTGACTGTCACTGCCGAAAATAATAAAAAAAAAAAAAATTATTCGCTCGGGATTTGATCTCGAGCGGGTTCCGCTGCGTCTAGCATCGCCGTTCCTCACTCAACATTACTAACAAGTTAAAATTGGATTAATTGATGTGCCATGCTCTTTTTATTGCCAATATCATGCTTTTACATAGTATGTCTTGCCATGCCTCAACATGATATGCAAGATGAACATAAGCTATACAAATTAGCTCATTCCTTGGATTCTTGATTGGCGAAACAACGTGAGATCCTACATCTATGGAACTTAGTGTCGAGTGTTCCACAACTACTGCCATGTTGTACTTCTCCTCATGATCTATGAATGAAAAAGTTTCATTCTTGAACCTCTTAGTTGGTCCATCACTCCCTCACTAATAATTGAAATTTATAGCCTACTATTTATGCATTTCTGCTGTAGCCTGACTGATAGCTTTATGTTCACCGATAAAGGAAAAGATTACTTGGGAATTTTCTAATTCAGAAACCGGCAATCCTATTAGCTTATTCTACAAGGCCATTCGTCAACAAACAAACTCTTTCACAGCTTTTACTCAAATTGCCTAAAGCTTCGGCTCCTCCTATACTGTACTGCAAGCGTGCTGTCCCAATTGTCTTTTTTCAGGAAGACACCAAAATCCTTATATACCATGAGGGACTTTTGTTATTGCCCCACCAAGCTTAGGGTATCACCATCGTACTCAATGCAAAAATCCAACGACCTTATCGATCTATTCCCTTACGTGTCTCAGGTTAATTCCGAGTACATGGCGACATGCAATGAATTTCATTTGTTCTTGAGAGAATTTTATAACAGAATTTTATCCATGCGAGCCTGGCCATTGGAGCTTAACGCTTCCGCTCGGTCAGCTAGTTCATCATACTGTATAGGCGGATAAGCTCTCTAAGCAACGACAACAACCAAACCATTTTTGCATCTCTTACTCTTCCTGAGGTCGGTAGGATTATCGTTTCCTTCTGCCATATGATCTAATGTTAGTATACATGAATTAACTCTTCCTTATTTGGTAGTTGTCATGACATCCCGACATGCTTGAGTTGTATCTGTCCAGTTAACCATGCCAACTAAAGAATCATGCTTGCATGATTAAAAAAAAACCACATCATACTTACGTTCGATGCTCTTTGTCATCACACTCTCAAGTTATAGGGTTGTGTTGTCACTGCTACTAATACTACTGCGTCGATGACACTATCGA